>OMNN01090694.1:0-12171 GCA_900302755.1 Chromis chromis | reverse complement strand
CCCTGCATTTTATCTTGTTAGGTTAATTTATAATGCCAATCATGTCCTCTTTTCTCTTTTTTAGTGCAATGGCTGTTGTTTTAAAAGTGCTATATAAAAATGGTGACTTGACTTGACTTGATCTACTTGATCTAACTTGATCTAACTTGACCTGACTTGACCTGACTTGATCTAACTTGATCTAACTTGACCTGACTTGACATGCTTTAATTTTGTGTTTGCCTTTGCATAAATAAATACATTTCCATTAAAAAATCATACAGAAAGACACAAAAATACACCAGAATGCAAGAATTTAAGTATTTGCTGCTCAAATTTCCTAAAAGAGGACTCCCCCTTAGTACAATATTATATGTTTGCAGAAGAGGAGGCTACAGTTTCAGGACTGCACTTCTAGGACCCTTCTCTGTCACAACAGCGCCACCTGCTGAACGGGATGAATGTAGAAGTGCATGGCATATTCTTTTAGGATTCAAGGTTCTTTATTATATTTTATTATCAAACCAGCACATGTGTTTCACATGAGATGAAACGAAATTGGCACTCGGGTCCCGGTTATAAGTCCAAAAAGAATAATAAATATATAAAAAGAAAGAAAGATAAGTGAAATTACAAGCAATAAAAACAATATATACAAGTGTTTACCAGTGGTAAACAGATAAAATGGGATGTGTGCAAAGCTGTGCTGTGAGATAAGAAAGTTGCAGGTAGGTTGGTGATAGGTTGAAAGCTACAGAGCACTGCCAGAATTTTAAAGGTCTGTTCCACCCAAAATATTATTTATAGTTTTAAAGGTTTGTTCCACCCAAAATACTAGTTTTATTTTTGAATGTTTATTCCACCCAAAGTACTACTTTCTGTCTACATACCCGAATAGTACCTCTAACTAACCAATCTATATGTTACTGTTTACTGCTATGAACTAAAACACCAAGTCAAATTTCTTGTATGTGAAAACCTACTTGGCAATAAAACCTTTCTGATTCTGACTGTGATTACTCCACTCAAAACTGTGCATAGTTCATTTCGTTGCCAGTGTCTGTAGACTGGAAAATCTAACTCCCCTTTGGAGTAAACAAGCTGAGTTCATGAAGGGTTCTAGAAATGCGGTCCTGAAGATGCAGCCTCCTCTGCTGCAGACACACAGTACTCAATTACTGTGCCCACACCACCAGTTAGAGTAAAAGGCTTATCTTTAGTCCACAGCCTGCAGAGCCTGCACATCTTAACACGTTACTAGAGTCAGTGCTGGGTTTGGTCTCTGCTCTGATTTGATTGGTCGCCCTCGCACGTTGTGGGCGGGGCTTGCTGCTGGGCCGCAGACTGACGGCAGTGACAGCATGGACCCACCGCAGCAGCTGCCAGGTCCAGAGCGACTAAACCCGCACACTGGCAACTTTTAACCGCAGCAGACACCTCTGCCGGGCGGTCACATTCATACTAAACACGGTCGGTACATGTTTGCATCGACAGCAGGAACTTTGGGCGGCGTCGTGACTTTGTTTTTACTCGGACAAGGAAAACAAACAGAAGAAGTGTCGTCCAGGGTCGGTGTGGCGGCTCGGAGGGAACATGAAAGGGACAGGTGTGCTGACAGGTTAATTAGCGGCTCCGCTTTGTTTACTAGCCGCTCATATTAGCTCTGTTCAGAATGGAGCCCAAACAGTTTGAGGCGTCTGGAAGCGGAGAGAGTCAGTCGTCGTCTGGTTCACAAACCTTGTCCGAGGGAGAAGAAATGACGGCTGCACTGGACGGTAAAGTTTATGGAGATGGAGAGTTTGAAGGTGTGAACGAAGCCGAGGACGAGAGAAACGCAGGATATGACAAGGAGACTCCAGGAGATGAAGAGGATGGCGATGAAGAGGATGAAGAAGACGACAAGGTAAACACACAAACCACCTGAGCTAACCTGAGGTGACTCAAGACAGTGAAGGTGCAACTGAGGAAACTATCCTTTTAATATCAGCAATTTTCAAAGCAGAAATGCGAAAATATTTGCAGGAATGTGAGGATGTTATGGTTTGCTTTGCCACGCATGACAGTAAAACTAAAGGACATGGATATTGGACTATTGATCAGACTAAACAAGTCATCTGAGGATGTCACCTTGGGCTTTTCTCTGCATGTTTGGACATTAAAAACAAGTAATCAAGAAAATAATTAGCAGGTTAATTGGCTATAGACAAGCTATGGCTGTGGTGAATAAAGAAAGCACACATTGTAAAGTATATAAGATTTTTAATTGTCATTTTACAGATTTTTTTGTGTCAAAAAACAGACCAAAAGTATAACTAATTATTAATATTAATGAACAGTAATCCATCCTTTTACATAACATTTAAAATTGTTATGTTACAAGTATCTGCCATCACTTGAAAGAAAAAAGAAAAATAACGGCACAATAATATCTAGTAAAAGTACAGAAAAAAAAGTGTTAATTTAAATGCTGACTGTAAAAACAACAACCAAACAGGCCAAAACACAATGTCCACAACAAAAATCAGTGTTTTAACAAATAGTAATTTGTAAAAATTACTATTTGCTGTTGTATTTAAATCAGCTAAAATATCATTATTTTACAGATTTCTTGCCACTGGTTTCACAGTTTTTCGACATTACAGTATTCCACTGTTCTAAATGTGTTTTTCTGGCACCGTTGCTGCCAGATGTTCACATTTCAACAGTGCAGCGAAGGTGCAAATGAGCATTTTGCAGAAACCTATCATTTAATTTCAGCAATTTTCAAAGCCTAAACGCCAAAACATTTGGAAAAATGTTAGGATTTGGATTTAACTAATCCAGCCATCTGAAGGTGCTATCTCAGGTCTTTTTCTTAATTTTTGGATTAAAGAAAAGAATCAGCAACAGGTTACCTGAATACAAACAACCCAACGCTGTTGTGAATAAAGAGGGCACACGTTTAGGCTACACAGAGTTAACTTGAGGTGTGTCAGTAATCCCGTTAACACCCACAGTCAGCAAGCAAAACACTTGTGAAGTCTGTAAACTGATTAATTTTGTCCCTGCTGTCAAAATATTTGCAAACAGCCTCCTGCATCAGCTTCTTGGCTGAGCTAGTGTTTGTTAGGGTGTTATGAAGTCAGCAGGCAGCACAAGGTCTAAGTATATTTCATGCTGTGAGCTTCTTTGACTTCATCCACTGCATTTACAAGTTCTACTCATCTTGCATTCTTAGACACTGTATGTGATTTGATCTGTTTTAACTATGAGTCCTGCCTACTTGGATTTTCTGCAAAAATAAATACCTGTCAATCTTTGAAAACCCCACAAGGTTATTTAACAGCTCCCACCACTGTTCTGAAGATATTTTCACAAAGACTCTTGTAGCCATCTGGATGGTCAGATGTCCCAAGTTGCACTTCTTTTCCGAAAGTTGGTAGCTGGAAATGTTGTATGCTGCCAGCCACAACACTAAACCACTTCAACAAGCTGAATAATGTGTGGGTTAAAACAGCTCTGACCCTTTTAGTCATGGACACAGCCCCTCTGGAGGTGTTTGTGGTGTCTGTTGCTAAGATGTTGGCAGCTGATTGTTCTGAGGTGGGGCATGGGATTGTTTTGGGGCATTTTCAGATAAATTGGGGTCTCGGTAGTTTGGATACTGGATTAACATCTTGGGATCTTTGTCGTGTTTAGGGATGGGAATTGATAAGATTTTTACGATTCCGATTCCATTTTCGATTCTCTTATCGCTTCTCATTTGGAAAGAAGGAGAACAAACAGGTCGATCAGTATTAACAGCAGAGGACATGCTAATGTTGCTGCTGGGTTGACATTCACTCCGGAACGGATCGAAAACGCGACATTCATTCCAAGTTATCTCATGCTGTGTGTGCAAATGTTTCTGCATATTGGTCGTATATCCTCCCTTTGATGAAAGATCCACTTAGCAAGTATTGCAAGTTGCCCTGTTGTCATCCTTTTTCGTGGAATGTAACCAAACTTTTGAGCGTTTGTGCCGCTTGGGCGCCACAAACGCTGTACTGGTGAATGACATCGCCATGCACGTTGCGTAGCTTACGGTGACGTCATTCGCGCCCACTGGAATCGATAAGGGAATCGTTTGAAAAATTGGCAAAGGATTCCAAGGAATTGAAACACTGGGAGCCGATTCTCAACAAGAACCGGTTTTCGATTCCCATCCCTAGTCGTGTTCCTCAAGCTGTTCCTGAAAGTTTTTTCAGTGTGACAGGGGCCTTTGTCCTTCTGTGGGAGACCGCTGCTTTAGTCCTTGTGCCAAGTTTTACACATTGTTAGTCGATTAATCTGTTGATTATTTTCTCCATTAATCGATTAGTTGTTTGGACAGAAAATAGTGAGAAATGTCATTCACTGTTTCCCAAAGCCAAAAATGACAAATAACTTGTTTTGTCCACAAACCCAAAGATATTCAGTTCATTATCACAGAGGAGGAACGAAACCAGAAAATATTCACATTACAGAAGCTGGAATCAGAGGATTTGGACCTGTAGAAGTAGAATAAAATGATTTGTTTACTATCACGGGCGAAGTGAAGCGTGACATTGGAGTTGGTAGGCCCGCGTACTAGAGCCTCGGCGGTGCTCGGGGGCACTCAGAGTCGGCCCGGCAGGGGAAAGCACGACTATTCGAATATCAACATTTTTATCCGTATACCACCACAGCGACCGAATAATTGGATATTCGATTATTCGGGACCAGCCCTACAATTCAGTAGCACCGCAAACTGCATCCTTCAAAGTGACCATGCCTTTGAATCAGCACCTTTTTGAAACATTGCTAATATAAACTAAACATTCCAATCTACATAAAGACATAATTAATTGCAGGGATGCTGTTGTAGGCTGCATTACTTTAAAATAGGTGTAGTTAATAAACTCATCAATATACTGTTGCTACCTTTATTTATTAGGAAATGCAGTTGAGAAATGAGCAGTCTTGAGAAATGGCTCTTTTTTTGTTTTGTAACGAGGTAGAATAGTGATTGGAGTCTTCAGAAAATACCTTTAGAACAGTAGCATTATGAGAAGAACTTGAAGGTTAGTTTAAGGCATTGTAAAGTGCTCTTTTGGAAGATCCAGTGCTTAGCTCTGTAGCCTAAATGTGATGGCAACACATGACACTGGCACAAACTGAGACTAGCCTAATGTCTTCAGAGGAGAATGCAGTCATTGTGGTGTTTGTTCAGGAAACAGATGGAGAAATGAGGAAGACAAAATTCGTGTCTCAGCCTTTTAATTTCTACAACGCTTTACATGGACGCTGCCGCAGACTGGTTTGACTGGATCTAATGAGCTCAGCAGCCCGATGGGTGTGTTTCAGATTTCAAGCTCTGGCCTGACCTATAAACCCTTTCCTAAATCATAATATCATGCTCACGTCTTCAGGCCAAAGGTGTGGCTGACTGTCACCCCTTGTGGAGTCCAGCATTAATAATGGGGACATGTATAAATTGTGTAACCTTTTGCATCTGTTGCTCCACACGTTTTGCTTTTACATTTTTGGAGGCAGCTTCCCATGGCTGTGCAGGAAATAGAAAATATACAGATGTGGAGACTGCATCTAATTTGCATTTATTTTGCATTTTAGAATGTGACTGTGTTTTCATTAATACTCATGCCTTTGTTTTTAAGACTCTTGAATTAGTATTTGTAAGCACAACAGACTCCAACACACACCAACATCCCCTGGATGATACCCCCCAGGGCGGTGTCATGTTTGCTAACAGTGCGGCTCAACTAATTTAATTTGGCTGAATAACAGTTTGGCAATCCATTATCTTAATAGAGCTGAGATGTCACAGACTGAGGCCCCATCTACACGAAGACGAGCCCAGGCCTAAACGCACAAATAGTTAATCAAACCCGTGTATCATCCACACAAAGCCGGCGTTTTCGGGGTCTGTAAACGATCATTTCTGAACCTAGGTCCCAGAGTGCAAAGATCTCAAAACGCCGTTTACGTGGCGCCGTTGTTACGCCCTGTCCGCTTCTTTTTCTGACACGCTTTCGTCATAGCTCCACCTTTCGATAAATGCGCACGCGCCAAACTCAGAAAATGACAACAACAATGGCGCCTTACAGTGTTGCGTGTGTACTGCTGAAGCTAGTCACCCTATTATCGCTATTACAGCAAAAGATACTTCTTCTGCATTATCACCGTGTTCACCAAACAAATATGGAAAGCACAATACGCCACTTCATTTTCATATTTCCGTATCGTATAGAGATTTCTGCGCATGCCTAAAGTCCCGCCGCCAGTTTCCGCTTGTTTCCGTTACGCCGTCACAGCGCCACCAACAGGCCTGGCATGTGTTTTACATAATTTTAAGGCGTATCAAGTGAATTCGTGTGGACGGACACATTTACTGAAACAGCTCCGTCTTTACGAAGAACGTTTTTGAAGCTATAAGCGCTTTGGCTTCGTGTGGATGGGGCCTGAGACTGGTTTCTAATTTCATTTTCTGTCAATGTGAGCTCTTCACTGCCATTAAAATATGTTTTTATGTCTGAAATATGTTTTTTTTTGTCATCTTTGGAAAGTAGGCACAATATAGTTCCAGTGTTGGATGTTATATTTGTCCCAAACTTAGCTTTACTAAAATCTAATCTCTGAACCCCAAAACAAGCAAACAGGTTTGAAAGGCATGTTGTCCAGAATTACACCATATATCAATGAAAGAAGTTGTAAAGCGAATAGACGGATCTTTAATTTTCCAACAATCCTTGAACTACTCATCTGTGATGTACCATTCGGTTGGGTAATTTGACCAAATCTAAGCTTAAAATTGTGATATTTAATCAAGATCACTTTATTCTGTGAGTGCAGGTTGTGCTTTCACCAAGCACAGAGGAGACATGTATAGAAATAAAAAAAAGAAAAAAAAAAGTAGTAAAATATCTAGAGCATGGAGATTCACAATTATTTTGTGCTGGTAACACACTTCTTATATATCTTGACCATGTAGATTCCAGTTTATTCCATTTTTATAAAATAAATTAACTCTACTTCTAGCCATGGTTGCAATGTTTTTATAGAGATGCAGGACTTTATATTGAATAGAATAGAATAGATCTTTATTGTCATTGTTAAAAAACAATGAAAAATGAGCATACAATGAATAAAAATGTTAAGGGAGCAGAAAATGCCTATAAAATGCTTGCAGTTCAGATGGTTAGAGCACATGTAGAGTTTAAAAACAATCTGCCCTAATTTTGAACCAGAGCAGCGTGAACCCTGTGCCCTTCTCTGCTGCTCCCTTTGAAATGCCAGTTTGACGTTCATTTAAAACCAGTGACCTCTCTCGTGCAGGCCACAGAAGAAGAGAGGTATGTAATTTGACCTGTTATACTGAACCAAATAGACACGTCACTGACGAAAACATTACAAACAGGTCGGATAACCTGGCGGTAAACCGAAGCCTTCCAGTGGTATTACCGTAGAGTTAATCAGAGAGCCCTGGCCTTTGACCCGTGTCTTGCTGCTGTGGAGTTAAAGAAGGAAAGTCTTCTGAGAACTCATGACATCACTGCTTCATGCCGACCGGCTCAGTTACCACCCAGTTTCCACACTCAGCCCTGTGCGACACGTTAAGTAGGGTGGTTCGTCATTGAGTTTTTCTACAGTGTTTGTATGAGGTCTAAAATCTGTGTGTCTTTGCATCTTTGTCCATTGCAGACATCTAAATCTGTCCAGAGTTGTGGGCAGCGACAGAGAACATTATCTCCAGTCAGGATGAGATTATCCCACACATAATCCTTTCTTTCATGCACAAGACAAGATAAGAGAAATAGATTAAAACGGTTGGCATACAGTTCAAATTTATAAACAGATTTTGGCTCAAGTGTGCTGAATGTGACCTGCCAGTGTCAATTACTGTCAGTAAGTTTGTAATTAGGAGTATCACTTGTAGCTGCACCTGCTTTTCACTGTCAAAACATCAGGATATATATATCAGGATATTACATTTGACTTAAATATCGGTGTTATTCTATATGTTATGGTCTGCAGCATGTTGATCTGTTTACCGGAGTGTGCTAGTGTCAACATTACCTTTCTAGGTTCTCATCAGTCTGATTTAAGGCTGCATTAAACTATTTAGGGGATTTCCTGACTCAGAATGGGCCTTAGGTGGGTTATAAACAACAGTAATGACTCACTTTGCAGACAGTAAAGACAATAAAATCTGTCTGTGTTTTTTTTGACTGAACTCATTTTCCTGTTATTTCTGACCTTTGAGAAACAAAAATGTCTCTTATGCTTGAGTAATTAAAACACCATTTGACTAAACTGGTTACATTTTTGTTTTAGTGTCAGTTCTTCTCATTCAGACCCTGGTGAGTTTCCTTTAGCTCTGGGTACGAACTGTAAGGGGGGGACATTTAACCCCATAGATTTAACCCTATTTAAATGATCTATTAATTTATATTTGTTTCCAATAATCTACTGATGTTATAAAATAGCTTATTTTTGTCATTTTTGATGCATGCAATTAATCAGTACTTGTGAATTAATGTTCTTTTGATTGACTAATAAGTTGACTAATTGTTGCAGCACTAGTGTGTATTTCAAGTGTAACAGACAGATTTAATAAAAAATGCTTAACTATGGGCACCCCGATAGCCTAACGCTTATGTTGCATGACCCAAGTGCTAAGGCGTAGCGGCTGTCACGCGTTCGATTCCGACCTTGGGCGTTTGCCCCATGTCTTTCCTCACTCTCTCCCATTTCCGACTCTATCCACTTTCCTATCTAATAAAGGCATAAAAGGCCAAAAATAAATCTTGAAAAAAAAAAAAAAGCTTAACTGTGAATTATAACACCTAAAGAAGTAGGGTCAGAACTAACATTTATTTTCAGTGTTGATTAATCTCTTCATCATTTTTTCAGCTGATCAGTTCTTTGCTCAATAAAATGTCTGAAAATTGTGAAAAAAGTCTGCACTCTAACTCCTTGTAGAGCTGTCAGAAATCATAGATATCCAATGCTACTGTCCAAACTGTTCTGACACGCTGCTTCCCAAAGTACACAATCTGTCAGCTTGTTAATCATTGTCTTTATATATCCTCTTGCTTTTATATCCCTTCATAATCATAAACCCCGTGTCCCGTACTTTCTCATTTCTGCCTGTCATGTTTAGATAGCAGAGTATGGGTATTTCCAGTCGTTTAATGCTTAATCCCACCATTTCCTATTTGGTTTTCTTAAACGTTTATTTGCTTCTGCAATGACAATCCTGCAGAGGATCATGAAGGATTTCTTATCCTGTGGAGTTCAGCCCTTTAATGTAATACTTTAAGCAGTCTATGATACTTGGAACCAGTATTCCCCGATGTATGATGTGGGTAGATCATCACTGTATGGATAAATGAACAACAAAAAAATTGCCATTATGATTCCGTTAGTCTCAAGAGAGCTGCTTTTCCTATTCTTCCCACACACCATGGTTTACACTGTCTGTCTTGATAATGGCTGCAGATGTTTTTGTAGCAGTTACTTGACAATTAGGCGGATTATCTTCAGCACACAGAGGGAGCACCAACATAAACTGAATGGCTTCCTCAGTAGTGGGGTTAGATGTGTCATACGCTGCCCCTTCCAGCTCTGTTAAAGAACACAGTTGTACTTTGTTGTCTAGCAAAGTGGCTGTAATCGATTTGTTTTAGAAGAACAACGTGTGAGGTGACAGTGTAAAAACAATGTAACATTGTGAAAGCGGCTGTACAGACAATTATCACGGAATCTGCAGCCCCTCCTTGGCAATTTGAACTTTTATAGCAAGTTTCAGCTCATTACTCGGATGTCTGGCCTGCAGCTTTACTTTCATTGCTTCCATAGTGTCGTTTTCACCCACAGCACACAGATGTTTTCATTGCTAAAAGTCCACTGTTTTCCACCTGTTTGTCAGAAAACAACTAGCTGGTGAACAGAGTGGATCATTTAGCAGCTGTAGAGCCCTCAGGAGACCAAAAACACAGATTGTTGCTCGGTAACTGATGGATAAGTAAATAAGCAAATGCTTGCTAACAAGAGCTCCATATTGGCTTAAAAGGAAAGATATGTCAGTGGTTTGTCCACCATTTTTTTAAGCATGTATTGAAAGAGCTGACCCTCTGAACTCCAAACAGTTTCTTGGTGTGTCTTTTGCTCCTGTCACATTTTTGCTCACTGTGGGCTAATTTTTAACTGCTATATAAAGTCCTGCACCTCCATGTAAACAGCACAACCGAGGCTAGAAGTATAGAGAAGTCAAACATTGCTTCTGTGCAGTATGACACAGTTATAATCATATAAATAATAAAAAAAAGGAAAACACATATTTAATTTCCATAATTACTTACTTTACAAAAATTTTAAAAACCTGGAATCAACATGTACATTTTTCCAAGTGCCTACAGGTGTTACCAATTCTAGTAAAACATTGTAACTGTACATACTATAGGTGTTTTACTACTTATATACATAACATACATATGTTACAATGGTTTTACCCTCTTTTCCTATAACCTGAAGCAGCAGATGGTTTGTTACACAGAACCATCTGAGAATCATCCTTGTAAACTGTTTGGAAAAGGGCAGAGACTTTCAAAAAATACTGGACAGGTGATTGGATGAACCATCTATGACTGTCTATAATGGCTTTTCTCACACCTAAAACATGGCCATAGCTGCCAGTAGGGCTGCAACTAACAGTCATTTTCATTGTCAATCTGTCAACTCTTTTTTCATTCAACCATTTAGTTATTTTGTGTGTAGAATGTCAGAACAGCATTTCACAACCCAACCCAATGACATTCAGTTTACTGTCATAGATGAGGAAAGAAACCAGAAAAATATTCTCATTGAAGAAGCTGGAATCAGAGAATATCATCTTTTTTCCCTCAAAAACCAATTAATTGATTACCTAACTGATTAATTGTTGCAAGCAGTTTCCAAAGGATGCTGATAGTAAATTTATGAATCTCGCGACATTCCAGCTGTCTCACAAGGTAACTTCTTGTTTCCCTTCAGTGACATTGAATTTGTTCACCAGTTTTACATCCATAAATGTTTATCCGTCTCCCAGCAGGCGGCTGCTGTCAGCTGACAGATTCAGTGCCATGTTTGTCCATGCATGTTGATCACCGAATGATTTATTGTTTGGGAGGAGTCATATAGTTTATAACAGGATTGCACTAGCCAAATAGAAATGACTTCCCCATAGACAGAGTCAATAGTGTTGGATGGCTATAAAAAACAAACTCACATATTGAGATGAAAAAAAAAGAACCTGGCTCTACTAAAATGAAATGTCGTCCTCAGCTCTCCCCAGTGGAGCACTTTACACTCTTCTGCAGTCAGTAATGAGTTCAAATAGGGACGTAAGACTTGGCGCTCAACAAACAGCAATAACTGGAGAATTTAAACAAGTAGAAAACTTTGCTGAAGAAGTTTAGCTTTGTTTAGGTTGACAGGACACTCATTTTATCTCATGCAGAGATCATTTGGTCCAGTCATGTTTAGTTTACAGGGATCGCTTCTGGAGAGGGATTTGTTTGTAGAAAATGTCTGAATGATAAAGAAAAAATGTTATGTAATAAGTTAAGGATGGCAAACATTCAGGCATGTGTGGCATACTTTTTATACTTTCAGCTCTGTTCAGACTTCATGCTTATTCTCTGTACATACAGTGGTGCTCAATGTGACATTCTTCCTGCTACACCACTGTATACAAATGTAAATCCCTCCACATTTCCAGAATCCTCCTGCAGGAGCGTTACATGATGAAGTCTTTGTGGCCTGAAATTAAGACCTAAAATCTGGAGTGATGCCAGGTTTTCACCTCATACATGCTGTGCATTCAAGATTGTTAGATTTCACACATTATACACCGATCAGCCACAACATTCTGACCACTGACAGGTGAAGTGAATAACATTGATCATATTGGTACTATGTGGTGTTCTGCTGGAAAACCTTGGATTTTAACATCCGTGTTGATGAGACTTAGACACCCAAATAAACATTGTCCCAGAACAAACACACTCCCTCATACCAATGGTAATCCCAAATGTCACTGGCCTACCCCCGCAGGAAAATGCACCCCACCACATGGCAACAACATCAAACAATCAGGAACATCTTGAGGAACATGACAATGGCCCAAGATGTTGATTTGACCTCCAAACTTCC
>OMNN01090693.1:0-11760 GCA_900302755.1 Chromis chromis | reverse complement strand
AATATCAACCTCTGCATAGACGGTCAGCAAGGCCTGCACCTCCTCGTCGGTCCAGCGGTCATACGTTTTCTTTCCAGAGTCCATATCTTCTATAATCTTTCTTCACAGCACAATAAAGAATGTAAACAACTTGCTTGCGGCTGCACTCTTTAAACATGGCGCTTGCTATATTTTGCCACGGCCGCTTTGAGAGCCTGGCCAATCAGACGTTACTACGCGTTGAGAGCCTGGCCAATCAGATGTTCAGACCTGCAGGCGCTGCTGGCCCCGCCTCAAAAGTTCCTGGAACCTTCAGAAAGTACATAACCGCTAGTAGGTACTTTTTTCGGGGTAGATTATTTACCCGGAACTACGAATTTACCCAGGTAAATCTGGTCGAAACGCACGTAGTTCCTCAAAAAGACCATAGTTCTGGGGTATAGTTCCTGCGGTCGAAAAGGGGCTTAAGTCAGACAAGAATCATTGCATTCACAATATAGTGAGGGTTCAGTAGAGTCCTTATGACGTACATTTCGTCATCGCCCCAAGTGCCTGTGTGGACCCTCCACAGAGATCCACATGCAGCCCAAGATTTGTGTTCACACAGTGCCTAAAAGGGCAGCAGTGCACAAGTTCAGCAGGAGTGTTTATGCACAGAATATGAAGATGCAGACCTGCTACGCTTGTATAGAACAGCGTCCTCCCGCGGACTACTAATACACTAATAACAACAACTGAATGTCCGTGGTGTCTGCCGCTGTCTGTGTGCACACAAGGAAGTGTAATGAATGTTTAATGGAGCTGACAAAATACTGTTCCAGGTGTGTTTACTTTCAGCTACACTGGCAACAAATGATTAAAATGATTGGTGCAAAAGTCACGTTTTTTTGAAAAGCTGCAGGGAGCTTTTTGCTTCGAGATAAGTTGTTTGTGCGACACTTCCCAAATGTCTACAATAGAGATGGAGAATCCACAGTTAGTTTGACTCATAAAGCCCCAACAGCCGCATTCATAAGAAAAATGCTCCAGAATTATCCTTTCAGGGATGTCCATGAACTACAACACAAGGCTCTAAATTGCCTTACAGTGAGCTGGAGCAAAAGAGCTGACTAGCCAAACATGAATGAATAAAAATCTACTTTTTCAAAATAAAATATTTCCCCGCTCTTATTCTGAACAAATTCCAGATTTCCCTCTAAATAATGCACACAGTTAACAATCTTTCACACTGTTTAGTTGTACTGACTTTCAGGCCAGTATTTCTGCACGACAGGGGAAAAAATGGCAACAGAAACGTGCACTTTGTGTTTTTAATATTTCTCTAAAATAATATTCTACTTATATTTATTAATTTGTCACTAATTTCCCAAAGGTTAATGAAAATTATGTTGGATTATGCAGCCATGATGGTGTGAGGTCAGGATTTTTCTGCCTTCAAAGCACAGAAAACCCTTCCCACCCTGGAGGTTGTATCTGTATCAACTTGCTGTCATTTTTAGAATGACTTAGACTGAGTGTGGCACATTCAGTGATGTGGCTGCCTGCTACTGCTTTGATTAAAACATGTCTGTAGAACATGTTGAAGTGTACATTTTTGCTTGGGTCTCTCAGATCTCATTTTAAACTGGTAATAATGACAGGGAAACCTATTGTGTTTCAAAGTTCTCCAAAGTGTCTGGAGCTTAGTGTTGACAGACGTTGTGGGAGGTGTAGACGACATAATACTGAACAATATTTAGTTTATTATGTGATGTTTTGAATCTAGCAGGGCTGAAATCTAGCTGGGCTCACTATGCTATTTTATTATCTGTCACCACTTATCCCGAATCGGGTCACAGAGGCAGCAGACCCAACAAGTGTCCAGATTCCTGCCCCTTAACAGATCAGATATACAGTACAGTCCCTCCTGTGTGACCTGAGTCTTCCTCTTGGTTTCCTGCTAGTTGCATGCAGCTGGAAACCACCTAGGTAGTGATCCAGGTCAGACATCTGACCCACCTCAGCTGACTCTGAGCTCCGTCTGAAAGTTAGAGCTCCTCACCTCCTGCATCCTGAGACCTTAGACACCGCAGTCTTTCTTTTTTGGTCACTATTTAGGACTCATGACATAGATGAGGATAGTAACGTATAAACTGGTTGCTTTGAGGCTCAGCTCCTTCCTCACTGTGTTACAGTCTGTTGCTTTACATTAAGGCTGCTTGATGCTAGCTGACAACCCTATAGCTATAGTTAATTTAGTATTCAAAAATCGCAATATCTGAAACCCTTAACTAGACTTCATAATATGTCTGTTGCATGTGTATTGTGTAAAGTTTAAAAGGTTTAATCCTTCTGTTTATGTAAAGAGTGGAACAATAATCAATATAAACGTC
Organism: Chromis chromis; assembly: GCA_900302755.1. Taxonomy (NCBI): domain Eukaryota; kingdom Metazoa; phylum Chordata; class Actinopteri; family Pomacentridae; genus Chromis; species Chromis chromis. Next base: position 9,409 of record OMNN01090693.1, on the reverse strand, counting down.
TTGGGTGCAGTTTCAAGTTGGAAATGTTCAGCCATGACATTGACTATTAATGTTGCTCATTATGTGTCTTCCTGCGTATAAAATACACCATATGGACACGTTAGCAAGGTAAAAAAGTGGATTTTCACTGGAGGGGGTTTTAAAATTTATTGAATATTACCACTTAAATAAGACAACAGAAAAAAAATGAAATCACAGTGGAGAATAAAGTTACATTAGATGATGAAGTCCTTCTAGCCTGCTGACCAGTAGTATCTACTGTCTCTGCAGCCTTTTACTCATTGAATTCATATTCTTGCATTTAGGCACATTTAAATCGAATATTTAGATGTACATATTTAAAGATTCATTAATTAAACTAGTTTATTGTTCAAATGGATAGAAGGGCATATTTTGGTCGTGGATTCTTCAGCAGCATCTGAAGTTCTATGTAATGTGTGAATAACAACCATGCTAAAAATACATCAAGTTAAGACAACTGAAACTACAAATCCCTTTCCTCAACTCTTCTGTCTGACTTTATAAGGCCTCGTGTTAGTCATTTTAGTTTGAGTCCTATTATGTCACCCCTTAAAAAATGGTTAGAGTTAATAATTTGAAAAACATCTGGAAAAAATGTGGTTCAAAACAAATAATAAAACTGAGCCTTATGATGTGAACGTATAAAAGCTCAAACTAAACTAACTAAAGCTTGACTGTAATGGCATCATGTCAAATATTTTGAAAAAGGGAATGTACTGTATCCACCCACATATTAAACTTTTCACTGTGTCTGACTCAATATTTCATCATCAGCTGTTTGATTCATGCTGTGCAGACACACAGGAAATGAAGTGTGCAGTCAGTGGCTCCCGTTTGTTTGCTCGCCGGGGAAACCCGACACATGCTCAGGAGGATGTCGGAGAGATGATGTGTCTGATGTGGTTTGTCGTGTCAGTGTCTGTGTTTACGCCTGTTAATGTCACATGAAACATTGATGAGACACAAAGGATGATGGGAAGGGAGACGGAGCGCCCGGCACTCCATGATCAGCTGGAAGTGAGGGGCGGGGGGGACCATTTCTTCGCCCTCGAGCAGTCAGGCAGCAGATGTTTGATTGACAGGTGTTATTTAAGAACATTTGCGTCTGGCACCAACTTTCCATCATTTCGTCACAGATGGTCTGCAGTTTGTGAACGTCATCTGAGGATGGGAGTCCTCTGAAAGGTCAACGCCTGCAGGAGAGTCACCTACTGCCATCACAGTGTGACACAGGGACAGACAGACAGACATGCAGTGGATTCACCTCAGGCAAGTCTTGAGGATAATGATGCTAAAGCAAGGACACGACGATGATGTCAGGACCATTACACCTGCTGCAATCTGATTGGCTATGACAAAAGCTGCTGTCACAGAAACAATTAGTTCAGGTTCAGGTGTTTTGTCAGCCTTGAACCAAATCTATAATGGGACCATCAGTAGTGAACACTTTTACTGAACACTGTTATCACATTTTGTCATAACAGTTATAGTTTTTGTATAATATCAAGTACTTTAGTGAGTGATGTGGTGTTGGTTTCCCTGATAAAAACACAGTGAATGTCCTTTCGAGTGCCTGCTGCTAACCCTGGTATGCACATCAGCACGTAACAGTGAGGTTGAACGGCAGTTCAAACAACAGCTTTGCTATAATTGTGTCAGTCCTTGTATTCTAGCAGTTTCTCATTAACAGTAAGTAAAATGCGAGCCATTGTTTCACTTGGAAAATTATAATAAAGTCATGGTGTGTCTGCCTGTCTCCACTTTCAGCTAGCTCCTTAATCCATCGGCTATTTTTTGAATTGTCCACCTGGAATAGCATCCCCAAATTCAGTCAGTAACAGCTCCACAACTGAAATGTTAAAGTAAACAATCATGAGCTCTATGAATCATCATCTTTTGTCCTCATCACCAGACCAGAATGAGATTCCAAAAACCAGTCAAAATTGTCGTGTTTACTTCCACCTAATGAAAATAATCAAAACTCACTTCAAACCATTTTGGACTGTGTTTAGGCCAGGTTTAACTGGTATTGGTTCTGATTTCTTTGGACTGGTTTTAGACAAGGTTAGGCTGTACGTGACACACATTAGACTAGGTTTAGACCAGATCAGACCACTTTACACTGGCTTTAAGCCAAAATAGGCTTTGTCAAAACCATGTTAGAGTGACTTATGGCCATACCACATTAAATTTAGTTAAAACTATTTTAGACTGAGTTTAGGGCAGGTCACACTGGAGTTAGTCCTGATTAGAGTGGGTTGTGGGTAATTTGGTCAGGATTTTAAAGAGGTTGGACTAGATATTGATAAGGATAGACTATATTCAGATTAACTAGACTTAGCTTAAGCCAGATGACAGAGAGTTTAGATCATGTTAGACTGTTGCCATATTAAACTGGTTTTGTAAATCAGAGACTAAGTACCAGTCCCACAGCAATAAATCAGTAAATTCAGATGTTACTAAATCTGTTCCAATAAATCTCCATTGCAGCCCTACCAAGTTTGATCACATTTTTTGCAACAGAAGTGAAGCACAACAATGTTACATCTATCTTAGTCATAACAGTGCTAGAAGGCTTCATTATGTGCCACAGTCAGCAACCTTTTAAAGATGGCGGATGCATAATATGAGCAGATTTTATGCCTCCTCACCAGCAGTCAGAGACGCAATGTTTTTGGGTTGTCCATCTCTGTCAGTCCCATTCTCATGAATGTTATAGCTCCTGAAAACTGAAGGAATTTCTTGTACTCAGTGATGAACTGATTAGAATTTGGAGGACAAAGATCACTGTGACCTCACAAGCACATTTTTGGTCATGATTCAAGAATGCATTAGCTAATTATGACTCAATTTCACACATTTTGTATAAAAGGTCAAAGGTCAACTTCACTGTGACGCCATAATATTCTGCAGAAACACGTTTCCAGCAATTATCCATAACTCAGGAATAGAACTGGAGATTGTAACCCTATTTCACATTTGGTCGGATACTGAATTGGTGACACTAATCTTGGGTGTCCACCTTTTAAATTCCTTTAAAGTTTTCATGACATTTATTATATGTGTCTGGAAACACATCGATATAACCTGAAACTTCAATGTTTGTACTGGCATACTGTATAGCAGGAATTCTAGTTTTCACTATAATTTATCATTTCTGTACAAAGCTGGCTATGATTAGGGTTCAGACTAAAGGTTCACAACTATCCTTGTTTTAAATGTCAGAATTATAAACATGTATAACCACAATTAATCTCACCCCTAACTGTTCTACACAGATCTGTGGCTGGTTGACAGGCTTTAATTATATTACTGCAATCATATAAGAATATTATGGGTTTCTTGCACTATGAAAATACTGTAATATTATTTCTTCTTAATTTAAATAATAATAAAATAGTCATGTTAAAATATACATGCTCTGCAAACCCTGAATGTAACCACTCAGTAAACAAATAATAAATTGATGGTACAGTGGGGAATCTGTTATCTAGACAGCAATTTGTTCTGTATTTTTTGGTGTGTGCAGGTGATTCTTCCTCGGCCTCCGTCGGCAGTGTCCTGGATAAAGCGATCAGCCTGACAGCGGCAGTCGATATTTATGACGCTCGTCATCCAGTCAGCAGCAGGGAACACATCACTTTTATGGGGGGGAGGCATTAATACGACTGTTATTCACGGATTTATGGTTCCGTCCTGCAGCAGCCGTTTGTCCCAGCGGGTAGTAAAACGCACCACAGTGTAATAACCCACCTAAGATGTTCAACAGCAGACTGTAGGACCCTGGATGTGTTGGATCTGCTTTTCAGACCTCCATCTCACAAGTGTCTGATGGAATTGATAGGCTACAGTTTTTCAGGTGTACTTCTGCAAAAGGCACGTCTTCTTCTTTTTTTCTCAGGTTTGATTGTTGTGTTCACAGAAATTTTAACTGACGACTTTTCTCCAGACAAGCCGACCTGGATCATGTGGGGCTGTGATCAGCAGCTCTGAGTGTTTGCTATGCTGTGACTCAGGTAAATGTCAGCATGTGGACCGAAAGAGGTGATTTGGGTGTGATTGGTGGAGAGGCTGTGCTGCACAGAGTCTCATGAACCCTCCAGAGCTCATTTATGCAGCAAATGTCTGCAGGGTTCAATCAATATGTTACAGTGTGACGGCAGACGCTGACTGATGAGTCTGCCGATCGATTCACAGGAGACACTCTTCCCATCATCTCCTCTCTGTTTTCATGACTTCTCCTAGAACCTGTGAATATAAAGCTGTAAGAATGACCGCCATCTTTGGTCCGTGTCAGCATCGGAGAAAGGAGCCGCAGGTGCTGATTCACCAAACAATACAGAGCCTCATTAGCAGCTCTGTGAGGCTGTATTTAGGAAGAGCAGTGCCAATATTGTACAACACTGAGTATTGATTAAACTCAGTTTAGGCCTGGATGTAGACCAGGTTAGTAGACTGAATTTAAGACACATTATATTGTATTTAGACCACATTTGACTGGATTTAAACCAGATTAGACTGGTTTTAGAGCATGTTATTGGCCAGATTGGGTTAATGACAGATTACACCACCTCATATTTGGTTTAGGCCAGATCAGACTGGGTTTAGACCACTGTAGACTGGCTTTTGGCCATAATGAACTATAAACTTTTAGCCATATTAGACTGGGCTGGCTTGTGAGTAGTTTGGACAGGTTCTTAACCAGGTTAGGCTGGAATAAAGCCAGGCTACACTGTTTTTCAGTCACATTAAACTAAGATTTGACCAGATTAGAATAGGTTAAGACCACATTAGACTGGGTTTTGGATTTAGACCAAATTAGAATTGACCTAGGCCAGATTAGACCCAATTCAACCAATCTGAGGCTGGGTTTAGGCCAGATTAGATGGAGGTTATACCAGGTTAAACTCAATTTATACCAGATTTGATTGAGTTTAAGCAAACTTTGAGTAGAAAGGATTTTCAATGAATGGATTAATCTTTATTATATAATCTGATTTGACTCAAAGTCTGTAGGTGAGTCTGGACGCTGGTCTGGAATGACCTCATTACTCCAATAAGACATCCAATCACTGTCTGTCTGATCACAGAACACACTCAGTGAGGTTCAGATCAGTGGGATCTTCAGTACAAGTCCATCAAAATTAAAACTTGTCTCCCAACTCTTCTCCAGTACATTTTGTTTTACTTAGCAAATATTTGTTGCTGTCACTGCGTCATTAGGGTGGTGACTCTGGTGAAGAACAGGTAGGTGATGAGAATATTAATCACCCCACTAATGACTGAAGACTCATGACATTCAGTGAGTTCACACACGGACAAACTAGAAGTGCTTTAGGGGTTTGATGAAGTCCGAACAGTGTAAACATCACCATCTAGAATGACACATGCCTCCTGTCCTTTTTGTTTTTTCCTCTCAGAAATCGTTCTTGGGGTTTGGATATTTTGTGTGAGCATGCACGCTGGAAGATACTGAACATGTGCTGTCTGTCAGCAATCACACAGGAGCATCATGGGAAATGTCACTTTGAATAATGAACTCTGACAGACGGTTTGGGGTTCTGGAGGCTTGTGTGCAGCCTGTAACAGCAGTGACATCTCTAAACTGTTCATCTGCCTGTTGTTGTCTGTTTACACATCAGTGCCGTCTATGATAAATGCAGTATCTCCTTAAGTAATGCACACAGAAATGTCATGCTTTCGTGTAAAATATTTGACATGTGCAGAGTCCAACGGTTACATGTGTCCACAGGTGAATTTTCACCTGTAGAATGGATTCATTCATTTTAGCACCAAAGACAACTCTTACTTTTAACACCACACAACAGGAATAATGCAGAAAATGATTGCATTGATTTTATACAGTAAAACTTAAAATTATTCATGCCCAATTTTGATTTATCTTAAGTTTGACCAATAGGTAAAAGAGGGCAAAACAATGTGTTAGAGATGTTGCTGATCAGTTTGAACTATTTCTATGTTGTTGTTGTTGTTGTTGTTGTTGTTTTTAAACCAAACCTGCTCACAAGACGAGGAAAGAGTATGAAGTCATATCCATGTCACAATTAAAGTAAGCAGGACTTGGAGCTTGTCCGTATGTAGTACCTGTGAAGATCTCTACTCATTTATGAACTACCTTTCTGTCAATCACAAAATAGCCCTACCTTAAAATATACCATGCTTTATCAAGTGTTTCCCTCTAAATGAGGCCATAATTTACTAAATAAACATCAGGCTGTATTTCAGGAGATTTGTGAAGAAGTGATTGAACACTAACTCCTTATAAATATGCTTACTGAGGTAACAGATCAAAGGACAAATAGAGCCATTTACTCGGAGAATTCTTTACAATCAGACTACATTTGGAAACTAGAGGAGTCGCCCCCTGCTGGCTGTTGGAAGCAATGCAGGTTTAAGGCACTTCTGCATTTACTTTTCAGACGCAACGGCTATATCCATCTTTACTGTAAAATCTATAGCTCTCCTGTTTAAATTGTATTAAGGCGTAAAGTTATGCATAATTAAGGGCATGGCTGCAATGAGTGAAAAATGGGTGCTGCCACAGGACAGTCCATGACCCAGAGACGTTTGCATTGACCACCTCAGCACTGGCAAGATGGTGATGACCAGAGACACCACAATGAGCTATCTTTTTTTTTTTTTTACAGTCTATGGCTGGGTAGTACGGAACTGTAGCTTGGTTTTTAATGGGAAAGTTCACGCAGTTTATTCAAAAGACCTATTTGTACATTGGCTCTTGTTTAAACCATGTCTCTGTTGTGGAGCATTTTACATTCCGACAGGGGAGGTTGACAGAAACTTAATGGGGATACATAGTTCATAAGTTTCCTACATTATTGATTGCATTTATTATCATCTAACTTAGGTTTTATGTCTTAAAACCAAGACACTGTCTAGCCCCATTTCTAAACCAAACTTCCCCTCATGTGTTCAGGGAGCTGAAAACAGAAAACATGGTAAGTTTGCTCCCCTCAGCTGTCACACTTTGAGTCCGACACAATAAATCTTAAAGTGGAAAAGAGGCCTCTCTGATCCAATAAATCACGGTGCGAACGGACCTGAAGTGTTTCTTGTGACAGTGTTTTCAACGAGCAATCACAGCGGAGGCCTTGAAGAAACGTTCGGAGGGCGGAGGTGTTTTATTGCAGGTGGAGGTTGCAGCGTCTCCAGCCAACTCAGACGTCACTGGGAGCAGACTTCTGATAGAAATGTCAACGTTTGTCTGCGCTCCACCTTCAATCTGTGTCCTGACACCACGCCGCTGTCACAGCCTCACCTCGGCTGTCCATCACACCTGGCAGGGATATTATTGTTCTGACGCAGGTGGAGCCGAGTCGTTCTGATGACAGATGAGGCATCCTGATCACAGAGGACCATGGGAAAAGAAGAAGAACCCAGCCCTGGAGAAATGAAAGTGTGGATGTCAGAGATGAACAGCTGTCTGCTGTCCGCTTGCTGTCAGACACTTTTCAATACCTGAGAGGAAGGTTTAACCTGAAACTGCAGAAACACAACAATAACGCTTTATACACACACAAAATATTTTTACAAACATCTCAACTGCAGTAACGCAGATTCTTTTATATCTTTTCTTGTTTAGTGCCTGTTGCAAAAAGGAGGGTAACATTTGAGAATACCTGTGTAGCCCTTTAAAATATTGGTAGAGGGGAAAAGGAGGTGAAAACAAAAAGCAAAAGAGTGAAAGTGCAGCTCCCATGTGGAGACACACCATAATCAGAGCCTCTAAAACTGCCATGTGAGGCAGCCTGATCTCTGTGGGCAACTTTTCTCCTCAAAAATCTTAAAGTTAAGACTTTCACACCACTGAACTTTAAGACCTGCTGTCAGGAGTTTGTAAGAAATCAGAAAAACTAACATTTAATCAATATTGTTGCAGCACAACTACACTTGTACAAGGTAAAGTACAAGCAGAGCAACAATAAGAAAACAAAACTTTGGAATTTTATATGCTCAGGATGAAGGTCTTTTATGGCTGTGGCAGAAAGAAGGGGGGTGTTTGTGTCTTGTGTGTGCATCTTCCACAAACACTTCAGGAGGTGTTCTCTTCAGTACTGGCAGTAATCAACCTGATACCATAGACTGAGTCCAGATGTTGGGATCATCACTCCGGTGATGTTGGATTTTCTTAATTATAGGATTTAAAACTGTTCAGTTCATTCTTGTATAGAAAGTTCTGGATGTTAGGAGGCGAAGCAAGTTGCTAGGTCACAGTGAAGAATGGAATCTCTTCTTCTCCAGAGGTGTGGTTATCGTCACAGTTGACCCTTTGTGACTATTATCCAGACTGTCCTCCTTCGCCAAACGACCACAGTTGTCGTATGGCATGCACACGAATTACCAGACTGTCCTCCTTCGCCAGACAACTGTGGGCGTATGAATTGGAGGACTTGTTGCTATTATCAGGTTCTTGGGGAGGTAGGAGACGTCCTGTTGTCTTCAAGAGGGCCATAAGTAGTGATTTTGATGTAAACATCTGACTTAAACTAAAGTTTTTGGTTAGCTGTCTTCTCAAATGGTCTCCCATCAAATGTACAGCTGTGAGAAAGGATCTCTGGGTTCTCTGTGTGTTGTTTTGGAATGTGCCTGGCGTAAACTGTTGTTCTGCTTCTTGGTATGCTACGATGTCATATTGGGATGACTGCCAGGGGCATGGCATACATTTATTTTAAATTAAGCTCTTCTTCACTCCCCCACAACCTTTTGATAGGGTAAGAGGGTATAGCTGGATGTAGGGATGCACGATATTGGATTTTTGCTGATATCTGATACGTCAATATTTTCCCTATTCATTTTAACTGAGTACCATACTGATCGATGCACATATTTTTTTCAAATAACTGCAGAGAACATCAGGTTTGTGTCTCAGGTGGTAGAGCGGGTTGTCCACTAATAGCAAGGTTGGCAGTTCAATCCACCACACCTCTGCATGTCAAAGTGTCCTTGGGCAACACACAGAACCCGATGGCAGCTCTGTCACCATTGGTGTGTGAATGGGTGAATGAAAAATGCATTGTAAAATGCTTTGAGTACCACTAAGGTAGAAAAGGGCTATATGAGTGCAGACCATTTACCATTTAACTCCTATCATGATGACCCCTTTGCAGATAGAGGCATAAAATACGATGCTTTTCAAAAGTACAAATTCACTAAGCACTTTAACTTACATGCACAAACCTGCCATATTTATTTTTTATGTAACATTGTCAAACAAAACAATAAACTTCTAGCCCCACAAGTCTTATCTGTCTGTCAGTGTTAATTTTGGGCCAATGCTGATATTTCATTTGAAAGCTTTTATTGGCTGATGATGATGATGATGATGATGATGATGATGATGATGATGATG
>OMNN01090689.1:0-10575 GCA_900302755.1 Chromis chromis | reverse complement strand
AATAACAGCGTTATAAATAACGTGTTCCTTTTGTCAGCAAAGAGTAACTAATCTAACTGACTCTTCCCATCATTATAACACCGTTAGTGTTACTGCCGTGTTTTTTCATCAGACCATCTCGATCTCTGGGGCAGAGGTTTATTTTAGGACTTTAAAAATTGACGCACCCTTTAAGACCGGGTGTGTGCAGCTGCATTTTGGAATACCGTAAATATGTCACCGTTTGTGCTATCGGAAAAAATCCAACAGTTTCTGAAAGCTTAGTCATTGAGTTTTATAGCCAAACAGGTGTCATTACGGCCGACACGTCCCAGCCAAAGGGTTAATGCGGATTAATCCATCATCATGATTAATCTGATTAAAATGTTTAGCGACGGCAACTCCAACAAAATGTGTTGCCAGAGACGTTTCAAGGATATTGAACGTCGATATGAAACGTCTCTACAGTCCAGTTACAGTCCAGTATATCTAGCCTACCGGTTGTCTGAAGTTACGTGACGAGTTTTTTTTGTTTGTTTGTTTTTATTTGCACTGCAAAGAGTGTATATATTTGTAACTTAATTTTGCCCAGTTGTGGCCTGTTGAGGGTTAATAAATATCAATAAATACATAAAAAAATAAGTATTTACTGTATATTTATTATAGTATTTACTTCCTCCTCCGTCAGTCAGCTGAGTCAGCTCACGTCTTGATTGGCTATTGTTCCGGTACACGTTACGTCACACACTGTGCCGCTCAGCTCCTCTCGAGAACCTCACACACCACATGATTTCTAGTCGTAAATATTAAACATGTTCATTATTTACGATTATTAACCCCACACCACAGGAAAATCAGACACGATGTAGTTTGCAAACATCCGACAATCGGGCATTTGCCGGCTTTAATTGTAAGGGGGAGATCGGGGCAAAAATCAGCCGATTGTAGAGGCCTTAATTAATATTGCAAATTTATTTGGCGACCCAAATAAAATCTTGTGCGACCCACCTGTGGGTCGCGACCCAGTCTCTGGGAATCAATGCTGTATAGGACAGCAGCCTGATTATTCACAGACCTGTGCACATGCATATTCTCACATACATGGACAGATGCAGTCCTGTACGGGCCTTTTGATGAATCTATGGTGATGGAGTGGTCGTTGCTAAGAATATTGCTGACGGCATAAGATGCCATGCACATATGAACATCATAGATTTTTCTAGTAAGTGGTCGTGAGTAGAAATCAAAGCTCAGTGGTGTACAGATAGCTTAAACATATTTAAAGATTGTTTGTATGTGTGCGTGTGTGTATGTGAGAGTTCATGCATGTCTGTGAGCTGCGTTTATGCTCATGCATTTGGCTGATTGTAGCATTTTATTGATCCACAGCAAACCAATCAATCAGGCTCTAATCGACCCGATTAAAAAGCGTATCATGTGGAAAAAGGCGGTAATGTAAGCATGTACGTGCACATGCACTTATATACTGTTGTACACTTAGATTCTGAGCTGCTATTAATCTACCTATATCAATTTGATGTGCTCTTATAATGTCAATAAAAGAAAAGGAACCAACTCTGCACTTTCTTATTCTCTCTAGCACACTCACATACGTTAGAACATGTGAATGTACACTATAGCATGCACTGTGTGTGATGTATACCATTTACAGCTCACTGAGGTATCACTTTTTGGGCCTTTACATTTAGATTTTATCATATGTAGCCAATTATTGATGATTACGTAAATTTGTTAAACTTCTGAATTAAAGAGTGGGTTGTGATCTGGTAACTGTGTTGGTGTTTACTAAAAATAGGGAAAGAATTCTTTGCCATTCGGAAAGACAGGTGTGGTGTGGTGGTTCAGGCTCTACTAGGGCTGCAACTAACCATCATTTTCATTGTTCATTAGTCTGTTGATTATTTTCATGATTTGTGTTTGCTCTATAAAATGTAAGAAAATAGTTAAAAAATGGTGATCAGTGTGAACAAGACAACATTTGAGTACATTTGAGTCACACTGGGCTTTGGTAAACAGCACTGAAATATTCTGTTTATTGTCATAGAGGAGTAAAGAAACCAAGAAATATTTAAACTCAAGAAACTGGAAGGTAGTACATTAGTACATTAACAGTCTTTAGCTTACTACGCATGTCATATCCTAGAATAGTACATTCATTATTAGATAAAACACAGTACATACAGTATTTTATTAAAGTGTCTTTGGGGAGCCTTGATAGCCTAGCAGTGATGTCGCGTGACCCACATGCAGAGGCGTAGCGGCTGTGCCGGGTTCAAGTCTGACCTCTGCCATTTAACGCATGTCCTTCCTCACTCTCTCCCGTTTCTAACTCTATCCACTGTCCTGTCCTCTCTAATAAAGGCATGAAAAGGCCAAAAATAAATCTTTAAAAAATAGTGTTCATCCACAGAGGTGTCATGACAATGTCAGCATTTACTGTACATGTAGTATGCTTGTTTTTTTTTTAGCATCTCTTTCACTCTCCTGTTGGCTTTGTAGCATCTGTGTTGGTTGGACCATTTGGCCATTCTTCTTTCTTTTCCTAAATTCAATTAAATTTTCATCAAGTTTTAGCTACACTCAACTGCAACCTGACTAGAGGTCTGATTAGTCAAAATGATTGAAAACTGTGTGTGTGTGTGTGTGTGTGTGTGTGTGTGTGTGTGTGTGTGTGTGTGTGTGTGCATAAAAACACGCATAAAATCTGCTTTAGTCATTTATGAAATTTCACAAGCATTTAGATGTCCAAAGCAACTTTAAATTACCAAAGTTTTGCCATGGATGAATAGATGTGACATTTCCAGTGTTATAGAATATCCTTTTGAAAATCGTGGCACCTCTTTATGTTTCTCCAGCCATGAGGTATCAACATGAGGTTTTCTCATAAGGTCTGACTTGTTCTTTGCTGCTGCTAATGGGATATATTTTGACTGTTGTGACCATATTGTCTCATGTGCACTCTGATTAGCTCTGATTCTCATTTTAAATGATCTGATTCATGAACAGCAGAAAAACTCATTTGTCATCTCCAGTAGCCTCAGGTACATCTTCATTAGCACTGGTATCATCAAAATGTCATAGAAGCAACTGCTCTACAAAGGCTGTAAGTCATCCTTGTCCACCAGCTCCCTTTTCCCTCTGAAGTTTCCTATCCTTGATCTGAGAACGACCTGAACATGGCTGTAAGATGCACTGAGACTCCCTTTTCACCTAGGAATACTTATTTTATTTCCACCGGGCTTATTTCGCTAATATGATAAGTCTAGTGTCAGTTCTTATATTTTACAGCACTGTGCGTAAGTGTAGAACAGATCTGTGTTGCCTGCTATTTCACCCTTTCTGGAAGAGTCCCAGCTTAGACACTACTTCTTGCAGTCTTAATTGCTCGTTAAAGACATTTTCTGACAGTAAAAGTTAGCCATGCAATTTTACAAGCAGTTGCGTGTCATAACTTCCAAAATGGATGGTAAATAAATGGTAAATATACCAGTGTAGCGCTTTTCTGGGAGGAAGTTTTTAACTGTGGCTTGTTTGTCAGGCCTTTACTTGATGTCCTCGTAGTTTCAATCGTAGCATCTGGACTTGGTTTAGAACTGATGAAGCTTCTTGGATAAGAGGTGAAACGTCCTCGAGCTAACTCAACCGACTGGTTGGGAGTTCCAGATTTTATATTCTCCAGAATACACTATTGAAACTCCAGTCTGATGGGTATGTGTTGCCCCTCCCTCATTATGCGAGTCGTTAGGTCATTCCCTCTCACAACGGGGTTTGTTAGGGTCCTTTGTGGCCAGGTGAGAATGGTGCCAATGATGGTCTTTACTTGATCCAAGCTCTCAGGTCTGATAGTATCCAAATCCAAAGAATTATTCTATAGCTGAGAACAAAAATGAATCATGGATATTTGGCAAGATATAGTAGTAGACCTAAATAGGCAATGGTACCAAATTTGCTCAGTTTGGTCCTACATCAGGGATCAGTTAACATTTTTACTTGAACAAGTCTCACAATCAAATGGTTTGTGCTGTAGTCGCCCCAAACCCAGATAAAGACAAAACAAATCCTTATTTCTTGCTCAAATCGCATTTTGGAGCTCAAGAATTCAAGCTCACAGATGGATAAAGGCACTTCTACATGAGCTTGTCAGCAACATGATCAAAGTAAAACATGTGTTTTGACAGAATGCTGAAACCGAAAGAAGAGGGGGAGAAAAAAAAAACTGAATTTCACCAACATCTTCGTCTTTGAGTCTGTCGGGGTTGTTGACAGAATAGCTGATGAAAAGGTTAAATGTTATATATAATAGCATGATTGATACACACAGTGGTATCAGTGCTAGATGCTGAAAAGGAACAATTAACTTAATACTCAAAGGCTAAAAATATGAGCTGTCTGCCTTGTCTTGTCTGGAAATATCTAGTCTACTACTTTTAAGGTCAGACAGGCACATTTGCTACCAGCTTGGACATGTGAACATTATATATGTCTTATAATCCATCAGTAATTCAAGCATTTATCTAAAACAGATAAATACTAGATGTTGTTTAGGTTGTGCATATTCGATAAATTTTTTTATGTAATGTTAGAAAAACAGCTAAATAAAATACCGTTTGTGTAACGTCTCAGGTAAGTGAGTGGCTGGTGTAAGAGGAACACAGACAGACTTGGCAGCATGTAACTTTTCATTTTTGCTGAAAATGGACACATCATTGCACTAGCACTTGACACAGTGACACTCTTAGACAATCTCAAGTTTCAGGTTTGCTTTTTGCTCTTACTCTCTGACATCCCAAAGGTTTTCACAGTACAGCACATCTGTCAGTCTCCCTCATTATTATCATTATAATTCTCCCTCAGTTTCTGTCTCTCAGATTCTCCATGCCCATTTCTCTCTCTTTTTTCCGTGCTTTCACTCTGTGCAGTGTCACCTTTCTGCCTCTCACCCCTCTCTCCCTCGCTTTCCCGGGCTGCGGTGTCATTTTGTTTGGCAGGTCTTTGAGTCCCTCTGTCGAACAGAACAGAGGCTAAGTCCTCCCCTGTCTCATCTGGTTGTCTTTCCTTTCTTTACACCTCAGCTTTTTAAGAGACTTGGCAAGGCTCTGTTGAATTTGTCTACACATTTTTCTTCCAGTCATTCTTTCAGATGTTCTTTTTTAAGAATCTCTGCCACCCCTCTGTGCGTGTTTTTATCTGGAAGCTATTCGTCTTGTTCTGCTGTGTCTAACAGACAGGTTTATGGAAACTGGTCAAGGATGTGAGCTGTTTTTGTAAAATATGTGTAGGTTTTAAAAATGTTGCTCTCCCCTTTTCACCTCTTATTCCTTCTTTTTCTTGTCTGTTTAATTGCCGTCTCTGCAGTAGCTGCCAGACAAGGGTTGCAAAAGGTTTGCAGTGAAGCAGCTTGGCAGAAAAAGGTTAACTGATCATCATCAAATGAAAAGCATCGTGGTTACGTAACTACACCAAGGTTTTGTTCCCCAAGAATGAACATAACAGAGAACTGTGTAAATAAACTAATACGACAGAGGACCGGGGATGAGGAAAGTGTAAAGACAAAGGAAAGATGGAACAAGACAATGAGAGAAATCTGTGTTAGACAGATGGAAGTGGGGAGTGTGACAGAACATGAATGTGTGAGAGACTGAGAGGCCTTGGTTGTGCTGAATAGCTGGTGAGATATGGATGGGAAGATGGTGAGAAAGGTGCGATATTGTGTAACTCGATACTATTCTGCTCTCTGCCTGGTGAGGTTATGCTGGAAAGAAAGCACATATATGTAGTATGTATATCTACTCAATAACGACGTTAAAGGTTGTGCATTTTGGAATTAAGTAAAAAACAAACTGTAGTTATCAATACATTTAATGTAGGGATACAATGTTTCAACATTATACTGAATCTGAAGCCATGTCAACAATCAATAATCTATAAAGCTTTAAAAACATATAGAAATAAGTGGACGTTTTATATATGCTGATAAGATATTTTTAACTACTAACCCTTAATATTCACCACAAAATTAGGATCATTACAATAGGAATTTGAAGAACTGATGAAGTAAATACCAGGTTACTTGAATTATAAAGTAAATTGCAAAAAGTAATGACTTCAAAAAAAATTCCTTTTCAGTGATTGCCCTGACAAATCCAGAATCCAGAATTAAACACAACAAACAATGTGCTGCCGTCCACAGTAAATAACCTGTTACGTTATTATAATTCTCATACCTGATGTATGATGCAGTAAGTTGTTTACTGTAGTTAACATTAGTCCAGCTTGCCGATACACTTCGTCACTTTAGTTTGAATGTTGTAGAAAGTATTGAATCAGGGTCCTGCTGCTCCTGAACGTTAACAGCGTTAACTGCTGACAGATACTCAGCTCCCAGCCTGTGTCAGCTTTTAAAAAAAATAGCTTAGTGTTAGTGGATCAGACATATTTTTAACAGCTTGATGCTTTTGCGAACCTTACAGGCAGTTAGCAAACACACCTGTAACTCCATCTCATCAAAACCAAGAGACTCCACCTGGTGACGCAAATCTTCAAGACTTTTTCTGACATATATGTCCATTGTGTTTTGGCGGTTAATATGTTTTTATTTGATTCAGTTATTAACAACAATTAATCAATTAACAATAAATTATTAAAGCAACCATAACATTTTCTTGTTTCAAAAACCAATTGAAGAGACTACCTTTTAACTGCTCTAATTATACGGTTCACCTGGAATTGCCATTGGTTTGTGTTTTAGACCTGCATTTTTCAGCATTGTTTTATTTGTTTTTCACCTGCTTGTGCAGAAGAAACAGTGAACAAATCATAGTGCAATCACTCATGTTGCATGTGAGGGAGAGAGAGAGAGACAGTGTGTTGCACACTTGTGAGTTCCAGTGTGGCAGGAAGCCTCTGGCTTTGCTGGCAAAGTCCCCTTTCTTTACTCTTGGCCACTATAGACACGACACACACATACATACATTTACACACACTTACGTGTACACACACAGGTCTATTCAGCCTTTGCATGGAGGCCCCTAGAACACTGTGTTGACAAGCTCTGTGCTATGTTAGGCTAAACGCAGACTCAGTGCAATACTCAATAGACGGGGATTCCACTATATAACACAGTTAGAGCTAGCAGAGTGTCACACACATGCAAAAGGGACACGAATGGAGTCAGTTGTTAATCAGTAGTCACCCACTCTGTCGCAGGAATGCTGGGCTCCTTGGATGTCCTCTATAGCGTCCTCATCCACAAGGTAACACACAAGTTGTGTGCATGCACTTGCACTAAACCCTGGGCAGTTTTCCTTTGCGTTGCTTTATTTGAAGAAATGCGACCAGTAAGGTGATGTACATTCATCAGATATAGTTCATAGTCTTTGCACTTCTTAGATCTGATGTCTTGTTAGCATTTTCTCCTTGACTTAAAATGCGTTAGTGCTACTTTTAAAGTTTGCTTTGCATTGTGTAATGCAAGTACATTGCTAAAAGTAGCCCACTGGCTGCAAAGAGAACTGGAGTGGCTTTTATCTCAGTGTGAGTGCAGAGTGAGGAAGGAGTAGCAAACAGAAAACCTGGAATGACTGTGAATCCATGTTAGCCACAAACCTTTGAACAGAGGTCCTATAGTGTCACTCTGGTAGAGCACTGTGTTCATAATGGATGGAAAGAGTAGAACAAAATAAATGAACAGTAACCAACTACTTTGTGTATGTGTGTTGTTTCTTTTTCTTTTTTTTTAGCTGATGGCGGTGTATGAGGAGCAGGAAGCCCAGCAGAGGGGTGTGGCTAACACTAGCCTCGCCCCCAGCCCTGAGCTTTACCAAACTGAGCTCTCTGCTTTCCAGCCAATCACAGGAGGCGAGATTGAAGTCACTTCCTCAGCCCTAAAGTCTAGTGAGTATTTTTTTGTTTTATATTAAAGCTGTCAATGCCCTCCTCCTCCCTCCTTAAAAAAATCTAATCAAATGAAGTAATTCGACATTCAGCAGATTTACATATTTTAGGGCTAGCAATTTTTTATTGCTACATGCATTACATACAAAAATACACAATGTGTGCATACATGTATTAATCATAATTTAATACTCTGTGTTTATTTTTAATTTCTTTTAAAAGTTATTTGCAAAGTTTTTAAGTTGTCTGAACATAAAGATACTTGCTGCATATTTGGTTTAATTTAAACTTTATTTATAAACTTTGTTGTCTCAAGAAGAGGACCATTGTCCTTGACATCAGTTAGGCTCTGGCATTTGTCACTGCAACACAACACTAAGCCAAACCGAATTAGACAAGGTGTTGTGCCTTTGACAGGCCAGTCCATTTTACCTCTGGTATCCATAATAGCTCTGTGTGTGACCATGCTGGCTCTTAGAGGCTCTTAGTCTTTAACCAACTGTAGACTAGGCTGGGGCTTTTTAGTACCAAAGTTGACTGTCACATGGTCTAAATTCTATTTCAAAGGACTTTTGTAACTTCGCAAAGAAAAAAGAAAGTCCTTTGGGAAGCATCTTACCTTTTAGTTGTAACCTGTAGGTCAGTGCATAAGCAGGTCAATGTCACAACTGATACTAAACAAGAAACAGGTTCAGCTTTTGATGACATTTGATTTAGAAGTCACATAACACCATTTTGAATGCATGGATAGAAAAAAAATCTGTAAACATTAAAGACATGAAATAATAAAGCACATGTTTGGCTTTCATATGGGCTCATTGGATGCAGTATGTTCAGAGTGTCAGAGCCATATATGTTTTGTACATGTTAGGAAAGATATTAACTTTGAATTCCAGTACAGACAAAGGTCAGGATGTGATGGGCAGGACGGTAATAAAAGCAAGATGGTCAGGGTTGAAGGGTTGGCAGGGCTGTCTCTGAGATGCACAGTGAAACGAGGATGAAAGAGAGTCAGATGAGGAAAAAGGAGAAGACAGGAAGTGTATGTGTTCTGTCAGGCTGTAGAGCAAAAACTGATGTCTGTGTCTGGTTACTGTTACCTGGACCAGACCTATCTGCATGACCTTTATTTTCTCAGTATCCCTCTCTTTGCTTTACTTTTTTTCCTGCCCCCACCCTCTTTTTCTCTCCCCTCTCTTTTCTCTCTCTCTGTCTTGTTTCAAGTCAAGTGCTTGTTCAGTAGAGGTACTGTACATGTGAGTGTGAGAGGGCTTAGAGCCGTCAGTGTAACTTGTTTAAACTTAACTTTGCTTTAACAAAACAAACCATGTGGGTAATGGACTGTGTGTGCTTACAGTTAGCCAAAACAAATGTTGACATTTCTACATATTTTGTCAACGTTGTTTTTGAAATATCACTTCAAATCAAGAGTATAATGCTCATGTGTTTATTGTAAGTTGTGCTTTTTATCAGCAGGGTTCATTATTGTTCACTCTTAGTATTTTGATGACACTATTTTCTCTTTCCCACTGGACTAGATCTAATTCCACACACTGTACATATTACAATAAATATCCTGTATCCTATATCAATACTACTAGTTTTTATCTCTAACAGTAATAACAGAATTGACATTTCAGCTTGTATGATATGACCTTCCTAAATCGTAAAGGGGCCTCCACTGTATGATCCCGACACTGTTAAGACAGGAAGTTTAGTCTGTTTCAGTATGGCGCCTGTCAGCAGAGATTAGTGGTAATGTGTGACTGTCATGGGAGATTAGAGGTAACAGAGCTCTGGAGACTATCACTGTCAGTGTGAGAAGGTCAGAGTTAGGCCTCTATCACTGTCTAATGTTTTGCCTCTCAGTCCAACCACTTGTCTCTCTCTCTCTCCTTGTCTTTACCAGCTCGTTCTCCACGTTTCTTGCTCATTGTTTCTGGTTCTGACGCTCTTTTACAGTCTCTCCAAATCTTCTTTTGTCTTTCCTCATCTTTGTATCCACTCCACTCTTTGTGTTACTCGCCTCCATTTTCTGAGCAGACTTATGCGGGCTTTTGATTTAGCTATCTTCCCTTCAGTTCTCTGTCTGTCTTTTCTCCGATTTTTATTTTACTTGCTAGTTAATAGTGAGAAAATGTTAAATTCTGTGACACGAGGGACACAAAAAAAAGCAATGAAACAATGGGAATGAGTTTAAAATCAAGAATCAAAATGCTGAAACTGTTTAAAAAAAATCTGAGATACATATTCGGCATTAAAATGGATAAGGAAGGTTTTTTCAATAGATTCGAAAAAGAGAGACTGTGCTGGTCTTTTGGATGGTACACTTGCCATGAATCATTTTGCTTTTTAATTGTTACTATGGACAGAATCTTTAGTAAAGTGACAGGTATGCAAAAATGCAAAATGCAAAAATGCTATATTCATTCTATTAGTTATATATATTAGTTTTATAAACAAGTGTTACATATCAGTGTTCAAAATAGGGACTTTTTCACAGAAGTCATTTTGATGTGTCAAAGTGGGACACTTGCAGATCATCAGTTATGATAACATTTCTGCCTACTTGTGAACTGCGCTTCAATAACATTTTGAATACGCATTTTGAAATATAACATTGGAAGCACTTAATGAAAACTTTGACAGTCTGATCTTGTTTGCAGCTTGTGTATGTGTAAC
>OMNN01090685.1:0-15525 GCA_900302755.1 Chromis chromis | reverse complement strand
TATCTAGTAAAATTACAGAAAAAGTATTTATTTAAATGGCGGCTTAAAAAACTAAACTTAAAACTTAAAACCCAAACAGTTCACACAGGCCAAAACTGTCCATAACGTCCACTTTAGAAATCTGTGACCATAAAATGACACCACTTTAGTGTATTTAAATCAGCTACATTTTAATTAAAAAAAAATATTTTTTTGCACAGATATTTGCTGTTTTTTTTTCAGTTTTCTTTACAGTTTTTGAACGTTGCATTATTCCACCTTTTTTATACAGTGTATGTACCAAAATCACTTGGTAAGTGAAAAACATCATTGTTCAGGTTAAAATAGGACACTTTCACTGGTGATAAAACTCCATTTTCTGTGTTACCAGCTTGTTGAGTCCTGCTGCTTGTGACACAAAGACAGAACTGGAAGAAGTTGAATCGAGGCCAAATTCTGATTTCACAGTAACTTCTTAGTGTCATTTATTGATATGTGTTTTTCTACACTGTAAAACAATAAAAGCTGTCAGCAAGAAACACCATAATATTCACAAACTGTAAAAACAGTGAAAATAACAAATAGCAATAGTAAAATAATATCTTTAGTTGATTCAAATACCATAAACATAGTGTCATTTTATGGGCAAACACGGAAACACTTTTTATTGTGGACATTATCTACAGGTGTGACCAGGTTATTGTTTTAACCCTTTAAGACCTGAGCCTCAAAATGTCCACCTGGTCTTTTTTTCTTATTTTGATTACAAAAAGGTCAGAAAATGTCCTGTGAGTGCTGGATGCCCATTTTTTCAGAAGAAACTTTCAATATCTGGCAGTTATTTATGATTTACTGGCTATTATAAGAGTTACGGTAATTTTACGGTAATTTCATCCTGCGGATTCCTGGGGGGCTGGCACGGATGAAATTACCGTAATGACACCATATTGGCTGTAAAGTGCAACGCCTCAGCTTTCAGAAACTGTTTTTCTGATAGCACAAACGGTGACATTTACGGTATTCCAAAGTGCGCTAGCCCAAAGGTGTCGCCAATGACGCACGAGGACGTAAAGGGTTAACATATCAATAAATGCTTTTTGTGTGATTTCACTGTTCTATTGTTTGCAATTTAACAAAACCGAAAATTTGTAAAATAGCAGTCAGCTAACTGCAAACTGCTTAACTGCTTTTTTTTAGATGAAGTCAATTCTGGATCATGAGCTGTTGTAAAGAGACAGTGTTGCACTTTAATGTGAATGAATTGTGGCTGTGAATAATGAGCCATTTCTACGTTGTGGTCTTTATTCTTACACTGTGCTGGTTACCTGAGTGGGAGAGAGGAGTAGTGTGTATTTGTGAGGACCTGTTCGAAGTTTGGACCTGTGAGTGCAGATTTATGGAGAGAGGGGACATTCTCCTGCTTTGGGACAGACCTTACTCTAGGGTTCAGGCCTGGGTCAGAATACAGAGAGAAGTCACGGGGGTATGTGTGAGGGAGAGGGAGAGAGAGAGGGAGAGAGAGAGGGAGAGGGAGAGAGAGGGAGAGAGAGAGAGTGAGAGAGAGAGACGGAGCTGGTCGGTGTTGGGTTTCCCTCTCGCCTCTCTCGGCTCAGTTGCGTCCTCGGAGCCGCTGGAGCTGCCGGACGCACGGATGATGCTCTGTACGACCCGGCGGCTGGACGACAGGACGGCGCGCTCTGCTCGGTGTTTCCCGGTGTCTTCCAGCGTCGTTATAACGGGATTATCACTAACTTCCTCCTCCAGCTTGCTCTCACGCGTCTGCTCTAGTCCTCCCTCCGACGGGTCCGCCGGCGGACGCAGCCAGTGAACGGCCGCTCTGAGATGCCTTCACCGCCGCGTCCTCTTCGCTCCGCACCGGCTGTTGTGACACTTTGATGCCGCTCATCTCTGCCTTACAAATATGATGAAATGGCAGCCCCGAAAGAAGGTGAGTGTTTGCTCAGTTGCTCCGAAGTTGCAGCGGAATGTGGCGGCAGATTGGCACCGTTTGGATCAACAGGGCTCCGTAGAGGCGCGCACAGAGCCAGTCACGGACACTTTATTAAGGATAATCCGTTAAACGGCTGCGTTTCAGAAAGACACTGCAGCTACATGCCTGTGTAGGATTATTGCAGGATTTTATAAGGAGATGAAAAAAAATGCCACGAAGCTGAATAAAGTCCCTGTAAGCTCAGCAGTCACCACCAGAAACACTGTTAGTCCCCGCAGGGAGCCAAGAGAATGAAACATGTAGTAAAAGGTCACTGCTCGAGCTGCAGAGCCCTGAAATATGAATGTTACAAGATACCAAAAAGTGCCATGAAGTCATTGTTGAGTGATGCTGCAGACATCACTTTGTGTTGCATTGTGCATCCAGCCTCAGTTTAATGACTGAACATGAACTGGCTGCACCTTCAGTAATGGTCTTGAGATCATCACAGAGTGCACTTTCCCTGCTGCCCTCTGTTTATATCACTGTGAATGGATATTGTCATGGACTTTTTTTTCCAATTCCCTGACATTTTAGTGATCTATTGATTCTAAAAAGTAAAACTACAGATTGCGATAACGTAATTCTGTGATTGTTCCAGCCCAGAGTGAGACACTTTGGCCAAAATGTTTCATGCAAACTAAAATGTCAAATAGTTTTATGTCTGGATTTGGTACATTTATGCTCTCTGTAGATAAATCCTAATGATGTTGGTGATCATCTGACCTCCTAGCAGGTTACATTTTTGCAGTGTTGAAACTTGATTCATGTATTCATGGTTTCCAGGGGATACAGTCTGCTGACTTTGATGGTCCTTACCATTACTTCAACCACCACTGCCAAGTCCATGTTTTAGCTTATCCAGTGAAATACCTCAAGGTTCACCTAGATGTAGCTCAGGCTTTCATGCTTCCAGAGGAACGATCCTTTGTTACTTTAAATTTTACTGGTGTTCTTGTATGGGGTTGGTAATTTTACTTTTTTGGGGTGTTGTCTTGACACCTGTCAGATGGATCGCCTAGAAGCTCAGTATATACATTCATTGTTTCCAGAGGATTGAGTCTACTGACTTTGATGGACTCTTGACTGTCCTGAAGTGCCACCAGCAGCTTGATGTTTAACTTATCCAGTGAAATCCCTTAACAAGTGATATTGTTACACACTTTTGTTCAGACATTCATTCTCCCAGCAGATGAATCCTAATGACTGAGGATCCTCTGACCTCCTTGAAGTTGACATTTGAGTTTTTTTGGTGAAATGTCTCAAAAGTTATCCGATGGATTTCCATGAATCGTGGTACATACATTTAGAGTCTCCAGAGGATACAGTCTGCTGAATCTGTTGGTCTTCTGACTTTCCTCTGACAATCAACAAGTCAGACTTATCCAGTGAGATATCTCAACATCTACCAGATGTATTGGTGCAAGGTTTTGTTCAGAAGTGCATGCTCCCAGAGGACATACCTTAATGACCTCGGTGACCCTCTGACCTCCTTGAGGTTGACATTTTTGCTTTCTTAAATGAAATGTCTCAACAGTGATCATGTGGATTTCCATGAAACTTGCTAACTACATTTATGGTTTCCAGAAGATACAGTCTGTATATTTTGATGGTTCCTGTAGCACATCCAGCAGGTCAGAGGTTTATGTAATCGAGTGACATATTTAGACATCTACCAAATGTATTGGTACAATGATGCTCCCAGCAGAGGAATCCTAATGAGGTTGGCGATCCTCTGATATTTTTGCTTTTTTAGTGAAATATCTCAACAACTATTTGGTGAATTAAAAAGAAATTTGGCGGACACATTTGTGATCCCTTCAGGATCAGTGCTTATAACTTGCAGTGTCAGACTGCAGTGTGTTTCTTGACCAAATAACAGGAAAGTTAGCAACTTTACCACCAGCCTCAGCTGTATCTTGTCTAATGCTAGCTTGCTAACCTGCTAGACTAAGATGATGAACATGGTAAACATACCAGAGTGTCGTTTGAGGATATTCGACCCCTAATAAATCCAGTTTGGTCTGCCCTTACAATGTGAGTCACCACCTGCTCTAATCTATGCGTCAACACCTTAAATAGTATTTTCATATCTACTCTGAGGAGGCTAATTGGACGATAAGAAGAACAAAGCTCTGGATTTTTATGTTTTTTTAAAATTGCCGTTATATTCGCAATATACATAGATTCCGGGAGTTTTGATTGTTCAAAAGATTTATTGAAAACTCTTAGTAATAATTTATTTATCTTGCCTTTTAGCACCTTGTAGAATTCAATAGGGAGGCCGTCTGCTCCAGGAGATTTGCCTGAGTTAAGTGATAATATAGCTTTGTCAATTTCTAGTAAGGTGATGGGGCCTTCTAGTAGGCCAGCTTGATCGTCTGATAACTGTGGCATATTTAGACTGTTCATAAAGTCCCCCCCCTTGAGTTTATCCAAGTCAGTCTCTGAGTTGTACAATTTCTCATAAAATCTTTTAAATCTGACGTTTATCTGGCGATGATTCATTTGGCGTTGACCATTCTCATCCTGTACTACTGAAATCATACCAGAGTGTCAAAACAGCTTTACTTAGTAATGCTGCACAAACACTATCTGCAAAATATATTCGTCTGTAATACATAGCAAAGGTAAAATGTAGAAAAATTTAGTGTTATTTAGCTATTTCTAACATGACTGTGATACTATCACTTATGTGTTCATGTGTAAGTAGCATTTAGTATCTAGTTTGAACTGTTTTGTATACTTTTGTGGAGCTGATTTTATAGTTTGAATATAAAGTTATTATCAGCAAAGTGGAGGTGAAATGTAGCTGATAAGTGCTGTTGGATAGAAAATATTTACCTGTGACACATAGTGGTGACAAAGTATAAGTTTGCAGAAGGTGGAAATATCTCCATTCTGTGTTGAATATCTACTGGAGTTCATTATTTTCATCTACCACAGGTTGGACTGCTGATTTTAGCGTTTCCCTCAAAGCACAAATTACTGTAGACTCTTTGTCTTTTTCTGTTTGAAGGCTTTTCCGTGTAAGAGCAGCCCTTTTCACCGTGCAGCAAAATCTGTCTGAGAAGGCAGTTGCTGATATATTAAAACCTCCTCCGTCTATTGAGTGGGTAGTGTGAACTAACAAGGGATTCGATGCCTAACCAAATTTGTTTCTGGCTCAAAGATCACAGGGAGCGGCAGTTCCTTTGGAAAGAGTGCGAGCCCTGATCTTGAAGTGGTTGATCCAGCTGTAAAGACTGGAGAGCCCCCAGTGGGGAAAAGTTCTCCTCTCATCCAGGACTGTGTTAACTGATAAGGGCCATACAGTCAGCTGTTAGAGCGCTAATGGCAGTGATGAGAGGGGCACGAGGAGCCATGCATTCATCCTGTATAATCCACTGTAACCAATGCCAGTCGTTTGGATGTATTTTTACTACTAATGCTGATATTTCCAAGACTACCCACCACCACCAGAGCTTCTGTATCTATTTTCAAAGATTTCAAATGAGTGTTACTGAGCACATGGTCCACAGGTGTGATTTAGAGCTGTGGGGCAACCAAAGACAATCTTGGTCGGTTGAAATCGTACCTGCTCTTCAGCCACAGCAAAAAAGTCTGCACTTTTCAGTTTGCAAATAGGCTATATTAACTGTTGATCTGCTGTGGAATTTAGCACGTTGGTCTGCTTTGCTTAAATGATCGACCATGTTGGCTGTTGTGCTGTGATACAAACCTATCTTTTGTCAGTTTTGAAGGAAATTCCATCTCTGCATTTGACCCATCCTATTCAAAGTTAACTTTAACCTTAGCAGGGGAGCAGTCAGGGGTTAAGGGCCTTGCTCAAGGGCCCACAGTGGTGGTGACTGGGACAAGAGGTCGCTCTCACTTTCCCACCTCAACCTCTTGCCAGTCCGGGGGCTCGAACCGGTAACCCACTGGTTACAAGTTCGCTTCACAAACCACTAGGCCACCACTACCCTAAATGTGCAGTAAATGGTTAGACCTAGCAGTGGACATCAGGTTGGGCCAGTTCAAAGTTGTGAAAATGCGGGGGTGTTCCCAGGTAGCAGGTACTGTTCTTCCTACCACCAAAAAGAATGAATTAATCTTGGAAGGCTGTTGATTTTCTTTCTCACCAGAGATGGTGCGACCAATGAGATAACCTCTTTGACATGATGTCACTAGCCCTGTTTCTTCATATTTTTATTCAGACTTTGAAGTATCGCATCAGAAAAAGTTAATGGAAATAACCAAAATCAAAAAAGGATTCCCAATTTTGCACAAAAGTTGTTATACTCCCTTAAGATCGCTTTTGACATGTTTTAAAATGAGTTTATGCGTGCGATTAATGGGAGACATGGGAGATGGAAACACCTTTCCTACTTAGGTTTATGACTGATCAGCCGCTCCTTTTGTTGATTTTGTGTCTGGACTAGGGCTGCACAATAAAACAGTTCACATTAATGAAAATGATGTGATTTTTTGCTGCAGTCTTCCCCAAACAACAATGTTCCCTTGCGTCTGGGGAATATTTGCAGACTGGGACATCTCTATAGCACCGCAGTACTTCAGTTATAATGGCATGTGTCATGTGTTTTAAAAAAAACAGCTGTGATTTGGATACTGCACCTGACCATAATACAGTTTTGATAATACTTACATTAATTGTTCAGCCCTACTGAAACATGGCAGATACCAGCTGACATGAGAGAATATTGACAACTTTTCGATTGAAAACGATTTCTGAAGAACTTTCTCCATTTTCTCTAGTAGCTGGACAAAGTTTTGTTTGTTTTTTTCTTTTTCTACAATTTTCTTTTAGCAGTTGGCCATCAGCTGGTTTTGTGCCAGGCTTCTTCTACTCTGTTTAATACAGCCATGTAGCCTGTAGTGACACCTTCTGACGACAATATGCAGGCTAGTCTATTCACCCTAAACAGCAAATGGATACTAGTTGCATTTCCTTCACAAAGTATTGTCTCATGCAGTGTACATACAATTGGGGCATATTACTTCTTCATTATAATGCACTCTTAACTCTGACTGTTGCAGTCTAAGATGCAAAATGAGCTGTTTCCTGTCTGTACACTCTTGAGGGCCTAAACTTTTAACACTCATGTCAGACACTGTGACATATGTGATGTAACTGTGCAGAGGCGTGTGGGTCAGAATGGCCAGAAACGCATTCTGGCTTGCAAACTGCAAACTCTGACCAAATGACATCCTGGTATGTTTGGCACACTGCATTAGACATATATGTTATTGGCCATACTGAATGTTTTTATGACAAACTATATAGTATGGTAGTATGGGTTTTGTAATGCACACTTAGTTTGGAGCCAACTCTGAGTACACACTCAGTTAACATTGAATAGGTTAGACCTAGAAGTCCTCATGAGGTTGGGCCAGTCCAAAGTTGTGAAAATGCGGGGGTGTTCACAAGGAGTTTTTTCCACACACCGCCAAAAATAATGGATTAATCCCAGAAGGCTGTTGATGTAGCTCTTTTCTCTTTATGACACTAACACCAGAGACTGAGAATTTGTTTGAATGAGAGAAAATTGACCAACTAATTGATCAGTCAACCTGGACACTACAGCCCGAGTGTGTCTGCAAATGAAATCAATAAAGGCTCCGGTCATACTACACAACGGCACAGCCAAATTCATCAGGCGGGCACTGCTAAAAGCTTGAAGTAGAGAGACAGCACTTGAAGTTTGAACAGATATTATAAAATGGCAATTTTTGTGCTGACAGTGGGCCGGAACTGGCCGTATTGTAGAACTGTGCATTCAAGCAGTGTTGGCTTTGAAGAGGAGATGCAGGGTTTGCTGTGTGAAGCCTCCACGCTGACCTGACATCTCTCTGGTTTACATGTTGGAACAGCCTTGGGGTCCTCGCTGGGTGACGAAAGCCTCTGAAAGAGACTCAGTGGACCACTTGTAGCATGTGTTTGCCTGGTTTTACATCTACTGTACTGTTATCTGCTCCTGGACTTTGAGAATCCTTAAAATCTATCTTTTCAACTCTCATTGCATAGAAGACTCACATTAAAGCTCTCAGGCTTGTGAAGACACAAACACACATTTTCCAGAAAGCAGAGTGAATTAGGACAGTCACTGCAAGATAAGCTGCAATGTATTAATTCGAATCAAACTGGTATATAATGATGTAAGATGCCATAAAATCAATATTCTCTTTCTGCTCAGCGCCACGCACCACAAATTGGAGCCCATGCATGTGCACAAACACACAGATCTACACACCACATACACACAGCGTGCGCAGATCCCTTTTAACGCACGCTGCTTCTGGGTCATCTTATCTAAAGAATGAAATTTAATTAAATTAAAATCAGAAAGGAGCGAGCAAACAGGCATGGTGCGAAAAATATGGATGTCAGAAAGACAGAAATAAAATGTTAGGGAGTGGAATATGCAAAATCAGTCCCCAGTGTGAACCTGGACTAAAATCTGTCACTGTCAGATTATTGTGGGAAGAGGAGGAATGAAAAGAGAGATGGAGGAGGAGTGATGTGAAGGAGGAACAATGAATAATAATGATTTCAGCTGGATCGCATGTGGGATTGTGTGTCTGAATATAATGTGAAACATACAGCAGCAGGTGTGTAAGGTACGTTCATATTTGTCCTCATTAGTGTCTGATTTATGACTATTTATCCCTCCTTGACCCATATAGTTTAAATCCACTGTGAATATATCATATTAGATGCTTAAAGCACAGCTATGTAAAGAAGTTCATTCGCCTTATCAGGTTTTAAAGCTGCTGTTTTTTATACATATCCAATGGATCAAACCAGTGTATGTGCTGCTAAGAGGGTCTTACACACAGTATAGAATCCCCTCACTCTGCTGTTCATCTCTGCTCTTACAGCCGTTTGGTTTTTAAGTGTTTTAGCGCCAACAGCAGAACATAGTGAAACATTTAGCAGCTAAAAACTCAAATCTTTTCCTCAGAAGTTGGTGGAGAACAAACAGTGAGACACTCTCCACTTAACAAATCCTCAGTAAAATAACTATGGGACAATTCTGCAACACCAAGAAGCCTCAAAGAGCCGGTCGTCTGCTTTGTTCTTGCAGAATGCAGCACAGCGTCGTGAAACTTGTGTAACATGGGTTAGTTGGCATCTACAGACCACAGGAGACTGTAAGGGAGAGGGAAGCTAATTTGAAACAGTTTTCTTAATTGATAATTAGCAGTATTGTCAACTAATTAATCAATAACAAAGATTTTCACTACAAAACAAACACACATACATATACTGTATATGATGCTGGCTGTAGTTAGTATTCCCTCAGAACATATTTAGTTAAAACAAACAAGCAGCAATGTCATTTCTGTGAGAGAAGAGGGTTAGAAGGGTTTTTGATATTAAAGTTTAATCACAGTTGAACTTCTTCTGTGATGTGTGAGACGCAGACCTTGTGACGTGTGACTCGCATGTTTTATTTTTCAGCAGTTTATTCCTTTCTTCGTCTCTCCCTGAGGGATTGATATTTCCCCAGCAGGAGTTCATGAAACATTTCATATTCTTTTCTGCTCGGTCAGACTGGCAGAGCACTTGGTGTAATGTGTTTACTTACAATGCAGCTAAGCTGCTTAAAGCTACACTCCTGCCTCGGATTTAAGACTTAACCCTCCATCTAAAACCCCTCTGCACGAGGACTCGTTCAGACATATTGTTTGAATGTGTCCACCAAATAATCACCACATTCTTTTATAATCCAGAGGAAAGATGCGCTGCAGGCTACAGAGTCTGCTCTGCAGCCAATAATGATGGAAACAGAGGAAACACTCAAACAAAAGATAGATGCAATTTGGGTTGAGCAGCTGATGATTCCCAAAGCTTGAACACAGCTTCCCCCTTCATACACCAGGCAGTTTGTCATTTTTAAAACATGGATGTGATCCTACTTTGTCTTTAAGAGCTGACTGATCTCACCTCTTCTCCTCAGTCCAACCACAGTGCCAAATAGAATAAGCACGCCATCCTCTTTCATTTTAGTTCAGCTGAGCTACAGGCTGTGTATACACAGAGCAGAGAGGGCACTCGCATGGTAATCTAAGTAGGAAAATATCTATTGTATGTACTGCTCCAGTACTGGTAATACCTGTTGTAAAAACGTTGTATGTGTTGATTCAAGTTTTTTTCAACTTTGTAAAACAAATAATCCAAAAAGTTCTGAAAAAAATAATCTAAAACATTTCTCAACTTCTAGCAGTAGTTCTGCTGTTTTCAGAGAGATGCAGGATTTTATACTGCAATGAAGAGTGAACCCACAGCAAGTAAAACAGGAGCACAAAACACTTGTTAATAAGAAAATACCTCCGGCAGAACCAGGCTCACCGATGCCGGCCATCTGTCTCAAGGTAAAGGCATATATTCAATTCAATTCCGTTCAATTCAATATATATATTGAATATATATATATCAAGCCAGGACAGTGACTATGTCATAATCCTGCAAACAAAGTGAGCAACAATAGCTTTTCTACTTTAGCTTTTCATTAACCTTCAGGTTTCTCTGTCTCAGTCTAGAAAGGTTTGAAAGGATGCAGGAGACATGACTGATGTAAAGAAAACCTGCTGTAGCACTCCTTGAAATTAAAGCTGCAGAGCTGGCTGTTATTCAGAAAGGCTTGTCCTTCTGATCATTTAAAATAAATGCATGAAGAGTTATTCTGATTGTGTCCTTAACCCTTGGTATTCACAGCGTAACAGCCATATTTAATGTACACACCAGCAAAACTAGTCTTAATGGATGCCTACTGAGCGTAGCAGTGTAACTAAAATGTGAAGTTTCCCAGGGTTCAGTGATGAATAGAGTTACATTTAAAGCGTCCTTGTGTCTGCTGCTTCTCTTTCCTTCTTTGAATTTTAGAAGCAGAAAATGGTTGTGCATAAAGGAATTCCCTCAGTGCTGACCAAAGCGAGACTTTCTCTCTCAGAAATGCAGTGCATCTCTGGGCAGAGAGGACAGCGCTCCGCCAGGAGCTTGTCATGTTGATGGAGCTGCACGGCTCCAATATCCTCGGGACATGTTTTTTTTTCTGTCTCTCTGCTCTTGATATACCTCTCCGTTTATTTCACGCCTATCACGATGTCTGTTCATAGAGATACTGTCTCTTACTGAGGTCTAATCTGTCCCAAGGATGATGTTATTCCCTTTCTTTCTCTGCTCGTTTCAGCTGCTCCTCCCTTTATCCCTCTACTGCTCTCCGGAGAGGAGGAGCACGAATAAAACAGTTTTTCTTTCATGTAAGCAGAATATAGACAAGAGGAGGACCATGTGTGACTACCACATAACCCCCACCACTCCTGGTCCTCCCCCTCCTCCTGCTGCTCTGTGTTTTCTTGCCTTTTGTCTTGAAGTTTGTCTGTAACCCCGTTTGAAAGAGATATTGCCGTCACACCTCGGCACACAGCCTCTCTGTGGCTCCTCCGCTACACTTTGCACCCACTGAACCAGAACAGATGTGGAGTAACATCAGGCCAGTCTCACTTCATCTGCCTGTAATGACTCACTTTATCTGTGAATGTGTTTAAAATGTGTCTACTGGGCTTTCTTCGCAGGCAGTACAGCTTTTTCGCAACTCTCTTCAAGTGTGCCAAAGTGGGCATGCCTCCTTTCACTCAGAGAAAAACACTTATTCATAGGTTTCACAGAAAGATTATATTTTCAAAATGTGTGTAGCTATCTTTGATCTTGTTTTTTTCCTCTTTCCTTTACATCACCAACCCACAAATTGCCAAGAAATTAGACTGATCTGCCTTTTTTGCAGCGTTGGCAGATCAACCCAGATGCATTCAAACTGTACATGTGTATAGCACTGTGTGTGCTCCTGTGTGCTGAACAGAAAACGAGATTTAAATATTTGGCTTATATTTGGCTCTGTGCTTCTTTTTACTTGTTTTATTTATTTAGCGGTTCAGTGTGTTGGGTTCAGTGGTATCTAGCAGTGAGGTTGCAGATTGAACTGAATACCCTTCATTTAAGACAAGTCTGACACCACAATGTGTTGTTCCATTGGTCCACACTGCAACAAAAGCCTTTAAGTGTCAGGTGCCTATGTTTTCTAGAGGCTATGCTTGTCGATGGTGGATTCATCACCATAGAAACCTAGAAAGCAACAGGAGCTTTGTGTTTGAAGTACATCTGAACCTAAACCATGACCTTTTGCTCAACCTAACTAAGTAATTGTTGTGCCAAACGTGTAGTTCTGTAACATAAAGCAAAGCAAACAGTGACAGAAAATGATTGAAAACTTAATTTTTAAAAGTTAAAAAAAAAAGGAAACAGTGACTGAAAACATATGAAAACAGCAACAGAAACCTAAAGTAAGCAACAACAGAAAACAGCAACTAAAATGACTGAAAACAGCAACCGGAAACCAAAGTAAACAACAACTGAACACTGAAGTAAACAGCAACTGAAAACTAAAGAACACAGTGACTGAAAATGACTGAAAACAACAACTGAAATCTAAACAGCAAGTGAAACAAAAAGTAAGCAGCAACTAAAAACAGTGACTAAAATGTCTGAAGACAGCAACTGAAAACTAAAGTAAACAGCAACTGAAAACTAAAGTAAACAGTGACTAAAAACAAAAGTAAACAGTGACTGAAAACTAAAGTAAACAGTGACTGAAAATGACTGAAAACAACTGAAAACAAAAGTAAACAGTGACTGAAAACTAAAGTAAGCAGTGACTGAAAATGACTGAAAACAACAACTGAAAACTAAAGTAAACAGCAAATGAAACCTAAAGTAAACAGTGACTGAAAACAAAAGCAAACAGTGACTGAAAACAAAAGTAAACAGTGACTGAAAGTGACTGAAAACAACTACTGAACACTAAACTTAACAGCAACTGAAAATGAAAGTAAACAGCAACTGAAACAAAAAGTAAACAATAACTGAAAACGAACATAAACAGTGACTGAAAATAAAACTAAACTGAGAGAGAAAATGAAAGTAAACAGCGACTGAACAACAACAAAGTGTTAAAATGATACAAAGAACGGTCCCACTCTAGACTCCATTTGACTCTCATATGTCAACAAAATGAAGCTAACATTTAGAGTCAGGCCTTCTCCAACATTCTGATTTCTGTTCTGGAAATAAAGCAAATTCTGACATTTTATGTAATCAGCATATTTAACCATAACATTTTTAGAAACCTTGTAAAACAGAGAATGGTTGCCTTATAAGAAGCAGTCAATCGGGGACGTTTTATGGTGATATCTGCCTATTTACCTGGAGTGTCTTTCCTTAAAAAGACTTTCCCTTTAACCCTCTGCCTGTCTGGCAAAGGCAATACACTTTCCAACAGCTTCACTACAAAGAAAAGAGTGGACTGGAGTGACGGGAGCACATCTGCAGACGTACAGCATGTGCACATTTAAGCCCTGGACCTGTGATCACAGAGTGAAGAGGCGCCTACAGCCAAGGTCTCTGTTACCTCATGGAGAGTCGCTGTGCAAACGGGGAACTGAGGAGAAATAAATAGCAGAGGGGGGGAGGTGAAAGGAGGAGGCGCAGAGGGAGAGACTGCTCCGTGCCATGATGGGAATAACAGAAAGAATAGGGAGAATGTGTGTGCTCTGTGTGTGTGCATATGTTTGGGAGCTGAACCTATTTATAGCATCCTACCTGCCTGGAGTCTCCGTGGAGCTGACCCAACAGTGCTGGGACGCCACTATTTCACTCTGTGTGTAGGTGTGTGTGTAAGTGTGGGCCTCGTATACACACATGTGATGTGATACAACCTTTTTTGAAGGGTTTTGGCCCTGAGGCCTCGCTTTAGTCAACATGTCAGAACAGAGGATATTGGGGAAACCTAGATTTTACTTACACTGATGTGTGGTTGCTGTCTTGTTTGGAGAATCTTTACAGTTGTTCTGCTTCTGATGGCTCTTTTCGTTGTGCCTGTAAACAGCAACCAAGGCTTTGAAATGCAGAAACATTCATCAGAAATGTTTTGAAAGCTCTTATTAAGTAACAATTATAACAAGGATGGAAACCTTTGGAAAGAAACCTTTGAAAACTTTCCCATCTCATTTTTCTCTTTGTCTAAACAAAAATGACTTTCAACCATCACCTCTGTCATTAAAAGGCATTAACGTTATCTTACTGCTTTTGCAATCAGAATTACTCATGGTAATGTTTTATAACAGAGAAATTTGCCTTATAGTATTGATTTTATTTTTACCCTCGGAAACCAAAAACTAGCCGGTCTGTTTGAAAGTCAGGCATTTGTTTGTTTGTTTGTTTGTTTGTTTTAAATGCCAAAATGACACCATTTATCAGCCAGAAACTGTAAAAAGAAGACAGAATTGTCAGAGCGTGCTGTTCCCTTGGAAAAAATGACTAATTTCATCAAAGTCACTTCATTCTACATGTCTCATTTAAAGAAGAGAAGCCATGAATGGGGCTGCACGGTGGCTCAGTGGTTAGCGCCATCTCCTCACACCTAGAAGATCCCTGGTTCGCGTCCCGGTTAGGACGCCTGGGATCTTTCTGTGTGGAGTTTGCATGTTCTCCCTGTGCAGCGTGGGTTTTCACCAGGTTCTCCTGCTTCCTCCCACAGTCCAAAAATGTGAAATGTGAATGTGCTTGGTTGTCTGTCTCTATATGTAGCCCTGTGATAGACTGGTGACCTGTCCAGGGTGAACCCTTCCTTCGCAGGAGTCGGCTGGGATAGACTCCAGCCCCCCTGCGATCCTACAGAGGGTTAAGTGGTGTATAGATGATGGATGGATGGAAGCCATGAATATCTCAGCTGCGGCCAATAGTCAGAAATTCCAAGTTTTCAGCTGAACTGCAGGCTGTGTACAGCAGAGAGGAGACGAGGGTGGAAACAAATGAGAGTCTAAGGCCCCGTCCACACGAAGCCAAAACGCTTATAGTTTCAAAAACGTTCTTCGTAAAGACGGAGCTGTTTCAGTAAATGTGTCCGTCCACACGAATTCACTTGATGTGGGACTTTAGGCATGCGCAGAAATCTGTATACGATGTAAACATAGAACATGAAGTGGTGTATTGTGCTTTCCATATCTGTTTGGTGAACACGGTGATAATGCAGAAGAAGTATATTTTGCTGTAATAGTGATAACAGGGTGACTAGCTTCAGCAGTACACACCAACACTGTACGGCGCCATTGTTGTAGTCATTTTCTGAGTTTGGCGCATGCGCATTTATCGAGAGATGGAGCTATGACACAAGCGTTTCTGAAACGATTCAGATACAACGTCCACACGGAGCGGCAGAAGCTGCGGTTTCAAATCTTTCCACTCTGAGACCTGGTTTCAGAAATGATCGTTTTCAGACCCCAAAACACCGCCTTCGTGTGGATGATACACCGGTTTGATGAACTATTTGTGCGTTTAGGCCTGGGTTCGTCTTCGTGTGGATGAGGCCTAGCTTATTGGTGGTGATTTGTTGACAATAAACTAAAAATAGTTCTCCTGAAAGCTCAAACAGTCATACATTTTGTCATAGTTCTTGTTGTCCGATGTTGTGTTTTACCTTGTTTTTGTTGGAATC
>OMNN01090679.1:0-15107 GCA_900302755.1 Chromis chromis | reverse complement strand
CCTCATATAATGTGTATTTGAAAGAGAACGGAGTACCAGGTTCTATACTGTACTCAGTATCAGCATCTGACCTGGATGTTGGTGACAACGCTAAAATCTCCTACTCTATTCTGGACTCTAAAGTGCAGGACGTTTCTGTCTCGTCTTATGTTTACATCAACTCAGATAACGGCAGCATCTACAGCATGCACTCGTTTGACTATGAGAAGCTGAAGGTGTTTCAGATTCAGGTTCAGGCAAAGGATCAGGGCTCTCCGTCTCTCAGCAGCAACGCCACTGTCCATGTTTTCATCCTGGACCAGAACGACAATGCCCCCGCTGTTATTTACCCCTCCTCCGCTGCCCTGGGCTCCCTCTCTCATCAGAGGATGCCCCGCTCGGCCAAAGCGGGTCACCTGGTTACCAAGGTGACGGCTGTGGACGCTGACTCGGGCCACAACGCGTGGATCTCCTACAAAGTGTCGGAGGCCACAGACGCGTCTCTGTTCACTGTCAATCTGTACACAGGGGAGGTGAGGACTAAACGCGCTGTGTCCGAGCAGGACGACTCCTCTCAGAGGCTGCTGATAGAGATCAAGGACGACGGGGAACCGGTCCAGTCCGCCACCGTCACGGTGTCCATCCTGCTGGAGGACGGTCTCCATGAGCCCATCTTAGACCTGAGACACAAAGCGGTGGAGCCGAGCAAGAAAACTGGCAGAATCACCCTTTATCTGATTCTGTCTCTGGCCTCGGTGTCCGTGCTGTCTCTGGTGACTTTTGTCATCTTGACGGTGAAATGCATGAGGAGCAGCAGGAGCAGCGGTGGTTGCTGCATGAGACGCAGCGACTGTGATGATTACAAGAACCCCAACAGAAACCTGCAGATTCAGCTGAACACTGATGGACCTATAAAGTACGTGGAGGTCCTGGGAGGAGACATGTTGTCTCAGAGTCAGTCGTTCAGGTCGTGTATGTCTCCGATGTCAGAGTACAGTGATTTCACTTTGATAAAGCCCAGCAGCACCACAGACTTTAAGGAGGTGATCAGTGTCCTGGATGCGTCTTTACCCGACAGCACCTGGACCTTTGAGAGCCAGCAGGTGAGAGGAAAATCAGAAGACTTTGTGTGACATTGCATTCGTTAAAGTTGACTCAAAATGCCTATAATATTTTCATATTCTTTTTTCACTTACTTGCTTGACTAATAATAGGCCTATACATAGTGTGCACTTTAATTGCTTGCCAGGGCTCAGCACCACGTGTTGCTATTTACTGTTCATGAGCAACGTGACAGAGCACTTTTTTATTTTTTACAGTGTCTATTTATTTTAATTTTACATTAGTGTAATTATCAAAAAACACAACCACTTTAACAAATCCAGCTATCTTTTAGAGTAAAAATTAGATCAAAATACAACATTTCTGAGTAGCTTTAGTAAAAGAGGCTACTACACACTGCCGTAATAGGACAAATAATACCAGTACTAATCTATTATCATACAACAACCTATTAGAGTAGTACTAGTCTAATAGGTTGTTGTAGGATAATGTAAAATTTTAATACAATTAAATATTCCATACCTTAGTTAACAATCCCATGTTGCATTTCTTAAGGTTAAAATATGAACATTCATCACTGTTTCATGACTGTTTTAATGAGATTGAGGCTTAATCATTATTTTCTGCTCAGTTTCTTCCATTTTAATACTCTACATTCTTTTGCTTTATTTATAACACTATATTTGAAACTTAATGGCGTTTCTTCTCAACCATAAAAAAGTTTTTTCATTCATGCTATATATCTTCAAGTTATCCACTGCGTATCATTTTAAAGCTTGCATTTACTTCACGATATTTGGTGGAATCATGTGACTTTATAACGAGTCTCCTTTTAAAACTTTGATCTTGATTTATTACACTGTAAACTTGGCCTGTAGCAGTTTTGAAACCACGCCCCCATGCGGATACAAAGGGCATTGCTTTAAATAGACCGCTGCTTTGAATAAGGGGAGCGCTTAATGAGAACCCATGACAAATTTTTTTTAGTGGTGTAAGATAACATCTATCTTCCATTGTGTGTTCATGAATGTGAAAAAATGAATTTCCCAGTCTTAACACATCCTCTCATGTGTTAAATCTGGAAAATCCTTCTTTCACTGCTCCCTAAAAGTTTTAAGTCTTTGGTTGATCCTCGCCTGCCTGTGGAGTCACTGGGAAGTTTTCAGTGTGTGTGTGAGATGTGTGACAGCGCTGGTCCAGCCCTGTCTTCCAATGGGAGGGAAGGCCTCTGTGGCCTCTCCCCGCCCATGAGCAGAGTGAGGCGGAGGAGACAGAGCAGAGTTTCAGTGGAGGCGCAAAATACTTCCCTCGTTTTTTTCTTACAAGGCGGCCGTCATGATTACATCAAAACTTCCCATAGCTCTGTGTCTAAAATGGAAATGTTTACAGTCGAGCCTGACAGCCTCGTTTTGATACCATTATGGATACGTTACGGTGAAAGGAGAAGTTAGAAACTTTCCCCGATCCGCGGAGCGCAGCACAATGGACTCCAGACAGAGGAAGCGCTCCGGAGGAGGGAGGCTGTGGAGGATCTACTTGTATCTGGCCTGCGTCTCCTGTGCGTCCGCTCAGCTCAGTTATTCCGTATCGGAGGAGTTAAGTCCGGGCTCTGTCGTTGGGAATATCGCTAAAGATTTGAGTCTCACTGCTCAACGGATTGTTCAGAGGAGGTTGCGAGTGGTCTCTGAATCTACAACGCAGTACTTCGAGGTGAAGCAGGCGACCGGCGATTTGGTAATTAAACAAAAAATTGATCGGGAACAACTGTGTGAATTGAGCTCATCATGTTCGCTACACCTTCAAATACTTCTGGAGGACCCTTTGGAGATTCATCGCGTCGTGGTGGACGTTCTGGATGTGAATGACAACGCACCGCAGTTTTCAACCAGTAACATTTCTTTGGAGATATCAGAGGCGGCCGCGCCGGGCACACGGTTCCGTTTGGAGAGCGCACATGATCCTGACGTGGGTACAAACTCTCTACGCACTTATCATCTGGCAGCAAATGACTTCTTTATTTTGAATGTGGAAACTAAAAGTGACGGCAGCAAGTTTCCAGAGCTGGTGGTGGATAAACACTTGGACAGGGAGACACAGGCCTCATTTCGCCTGTTGCTTACTGCAGTAGATGGGGGTCAGCCGGAGAAGTCTGGCTCAACACTTCTGCTCATTAAAATTCTGGATGTGAATGACAATGCGCCTGTCTTTGACGAGCCGGTAAAGAAAGTTACACTATTAGAAAACGTTGCACAGGGCACTTTAGTAACGAAAATAAACGCGACTGACGCGGACTCAGGCAGCAACGGAGAAATATCATTCCTGTTTAGTAAATACACACCGGAACGCGTTCTCAAACTTTTCAGTGTGGATTCTAAAAGCGGAGAGATCCGCGTGAAGGGCGATGTGGATTACGAGAAGGCCACTGCGTACCATATCACAGTGCAGGCCAGAGATGGCGGCTCTCCCGCTATGGAGGGCTCCTGTAACGTCATAGTGGACATCATTGACGTGAATGACAATACACCAGAGGTGACACTGACGTCACTGACCAGTCCTATCAGAGAGGACTCCGCACCAGAGACCGTGATAGCGCTCATAAGTGCACGAGACCTGGACTCTGGTGTCAACGGGGAGGTTAAATTAACTGTCCCTCCAGGTTTGCCATTCAAACTGAACTCAGCTTTTGGCATGCACTACAGCCTCATCACTGCTGGCAAACTGGACCGTGAGACTGTCCCAGAGTACACAGTGGTCATCAAGGCCACTGATGCTGGTTCCCCTCCCCTTTCATCACAAACCACTTTTGTGGTGAAGCTCTCTGATGTAAATGACAATGCCCCTATCTTCTCTCAGCCTTCATACTCTGTGGACATCCCAGAGAACAATGCCCCCAGTGCCCCCATTGCTTCTGTTTCCGCCACTGACCCAGACCTTGGTGACAATGCTCGCATCTCCTACTCCATCCTTTCCAGCATGGTCCAGGGCTCACCCATCTCTTCATATGTCTATATTAACCCAGAGAGCGGCCACATCTACAGCATGCGCTCTCTGGATCATGAACAGCTTAATGCTTTCCGTATTGAAGTGCAGGCCCGGGATGCTGGGGTGCCCCCACGGACAACCAATGTCACTGTGCATGTGTTTGTTGTCGATGTGAATGACAATGCACCAGTGATTGTACACCCTTCCGTCCCAAAAGACAAAAGATTACACCTCACTGTGCCCCCATCTGCTGGCCCAGGGCACCTCATAAATAAACTGGTGGGGGTGGATGCAGACAGTGGGCACAATGCATGGCTGTTTTACTCAATCGCCCCTGGGCCAAATGCTGGCATGTTCCGTGTTGGGGCACACAGTGGGGAGCTTCGCACAGCCCGCAAGTGGGCCGAGGAGGAAGGTGGCTCAACTTATGACATCATGATCATCATCCAGGATAACGGGGAACCACCAAAGTCCAGCTCTGTGAACATTACAGTAACAGTGGATGAGAAGGGCATTGAACCTCCAACAAACCCTCGCCACACAACCTTCTATCACCGCACTGGGATGTCGGATATCACTTTGTACCTTATCATCTCTCTCGCCTGTGTATCAGCTGTGTCCTTTATCACGTTTGTTGTTCTCATGGTGCGCTGCCTGAGGCACCGTGGCCCTGGACTTGGGGACTCTGACTGCTGCTGCTATGGTCACCACAGGTCCAGCCGCTACCATCAGAGGCCCAGCAAGGACCTACACCTGCAGCTCAACACTGATGGACCCATACGATATATGGAGGTCGTGGGAGGTCCCCAGGAGCCGCATACACGAACCTACAGGCCTTGCTACTCCACCATATCTAGCCGCAGTGACTTTGTATTTATGAAGACACCCATGCTGAGTCACAACAACACACTCAACATGACTCTCAGCAGGAAGCACCTTATGAACTCAGTCAGTGAGGTGAGGGCTTAACTGGGAGAGTAAGCATTGCACTGGTGGGATAAGACCCGGTATGAATACATGGGTCTTGGCAATGCATCTAAAAACCTAATTTTGTTATAATAATGGTTTACCTGTAAAGGAAATAGGTTTGTGGCATTGTTTTGATATTTTGACTCCTGAAAATGGAGTTATAAACCAGCTTTCATCATTCACCAGGACCTGCAGTATTTTATCTGTCTTTTTCAGCTAGAGGATTCTCTCTGCATGGTGAAAGGGCTCTTAGAGCTTTGTGTTACTAGGTTTCGGCAGAGTGAAGAGCAGCTTAATATTTAACATGACCCACGGCCAGGAAATGTGGTTACTATCTCTGACTCAGAGCAACTCAAGTGACAGAGAATGTTGTTTTCATTTAGATAGGAAAGCTGCAGAAAGTGAAGCTAGTTGAAGATGGCTGTAATAGCAAAGGAAGGGGAAAGGGGGAAACATAAGTGCTCCTAACAGATGGAGAGGAGGAGACAACCAGATGAAAATAGGTCCTGCAGAGTTGGCTCAGTGGAATGGCTCGGAGACAGGATGACAGAGGGAGAGGAAAAAGGGGCCAAGGAAAGAAAATGGTAAGAGGGGTGGATGGAGAGAGCCAAAGAATAAAGCAGTAGCTGAAAAACAGGAATTCATGGGGTCAGTGGCCTGACCCCTGACTTCCTGTTATCCTCTGAACTTTTGGTGATTGGTTCCAGGGCTGAGCATCACATGAGTGGTGAGGCTGTTCTTGCTGTGCAGCCATTTCTAGTTGTCATTTTTAGATCCTCCTTTCGATGTGTTCAGAGTGTGGTTTGAATGAAGGCTAACCAGATTGTGATCACATGCATGAGAGACACAGACAACCCTTTTAGTGGCGTAATGCAAAGAAAGTATT
The DNA here is from genome assembly GCA_900302755.1 of Chromis chromis. Classification (NCBI taxonomy): domain Eukaryota; kingdom Metazoa; phylum Chordata; class Actinopteri; family Pomacentridae; genus Chromis; species Chromis chromis. Next base: position 9,229 of record OMNN01090679.1, on the reverse strand, counting down.
GTCAGAGATAGAAAATGGTTGACAGTGCTTTCATGAAAAGGATTTACTTTTGAGGAATTCAATGAAAAAAAGGAGTTTTTCCATCCTCGACCCATTTATCCATGGGATTCATCCTCTGTCATTTCGTGTTTACTGTAGAGTTGATGATGGGAGGTCATTATGGTTGCTGTGGTATTTTGATGATTATGTTTAGCCTTGTTTTTTTTCAATATATGTATAGAAATTTGTCCTATTTCTCGTGAGTCTGTATTATGGAGACTTTGCAATGAATTAGGTTGTTCCTGAGGTCAGCAGGGTACCATCTGTCTCCCTGCTCCAGTGACACGTGTGCAATGAGGACAACAGAGGGGAAGAGATAGAGGGATAGATCACTGGAAAGGAAGGATGGCTTTATACACGTGTGCCACTGTGACAGACGGCAGAGGCTATTGTGGCTTTAGAGCAGCAGCCATCACTGTGGGTGTTTATGTGCTTGTGTGCGTGAGATTGTGTGTACAAAGCATCAGGCACGAGGAGCCCTCCAGTAGTGTGTAATTTTAGCAGGACCCTGGGGCTTTAGTGCCTTCCCACTGCCCCTCTTTGTATTCTCTATTCAGTTGCAGTGTGCTGTTTTGGCACACTCTGTTTAACCATGTGCTAACACAGAAAGTTTTGGGGGAAATTACAGACATGAGTTTGAGTCACTCATCACTTGTCTTTTCGATCTTTTCAAATGGTCATTCATCTTATTAACTGAATATTCCCATGACTATATGTTTTTTTAAGTCAGTGGGAGTTTATTAAGGTTGACACGTGCACTGAGTTTGGCTAATTGTTTTGTAAATATAGATTTTATGGTTAAAAAACGCTGCACGTGCGACAAACTGGCTCATGCGGTTCAGTGAAACTGTCCTCAAGGGTTGTGTCAGTTGACTCATGATGTTTGTTTAAGGGAGAGGAATATAAAAGTCAAACACCATGCGTTGCGCTTCTCTGTTGTGTCCATGCTGAGCTTATCTCTTATAGTGAATTAACAGTGCCATAGATTCAGCATTTTAGAGGTAAAACTTTTTTTTGCATCAAAACAGAGAAGTGGGTAACCAGTAAACCAGATGTTTTGGCAAAGTTCACAGTCACATGTTCACAAACATCTTGGATGATGTCCAGATGTGTCCATGTACTGATCAGTCCAGCTTATATCCCCTGATGAATCCAGTTCTCTGTAAAGATGATCGTTCTTTAGCTGACACATATTGTGAAACGGAAGCTAAGGAACTCAACCAAGTTGTAATTCACCAGAAGATTCCTCAAAGCCCTGTGATTCAACTTGGAAGGGAAGCAGACTGACAGTATTTAAAGCTTCCAGGTTAGTATGAGAGTCTTTCTGTGGGATGAGAGGTTAGACCCACAGAGCTATAATCCGGCAGAGTGTGTCTGACTATTCAGTCTGTCCTAATCTCTCTCTCCAGCCCTTAAATTGAACTTGTGCTCTGAAAAAAAGTTCTGTGGATTTTAAATACCTTCATCTCATCTTTCTTTAGTGATCAGCTCCTTTCAGAAACTATGCAATGAAGTAAGAAGCACAGCTAAAGATGATCAGATCATTGGAGATCAAGTCAATTAGATTTTGATCCCTGTGAGCTAATAAACCTGGCTTGGGATTTGTTTTCCCTGGCAACTGTTGTTGTCTCAACCATCTTCATAACTCAGCAACTTGGGACAGTTTGTGGATGAGTTAGTTATTTGAAACTCTGTCCTCAGTTTGGCTTTTCACTTGAGCAGATGAGATTTGCATTCTTATAGGTACTACGTGTCTGCTAGCACCAAGCTGCCCATAATGTAGCATATAGAATAAAAGTATTTTAGGTGTTTCCCTTAAGCTAGCAATGGGGTGCAGTATTCCAGCACAGCCTCTTCCACATGCCCACAGTGGGATCTGACCTTGGACATGACAAGCTTGTGTGTGAATGTGTGTGGTAAGAACGAGTCACACAGCTGGAATGCTGGGCCTCTTCTGTGGATGTTTGCTTCCACTCAGCGCTGATATTTTTTCTCTCTCTTTCGAACTCAGACAGACTTATACGCCCACGCGCACATACAAATCTCTGAGTCAATTTTTAGACTTTAAACATCGACCGAGCTCTGCTCTAAAGGAGGATAAGAGGTCAGATTTGCTGTCACCTTCTCATCTTCACCCACTATGAGTATTTTATGTTGCAATAATAACAACTAGGGAGTTCTGGCATTGGAGTTTTGTTCTGAGCACACAACCGAGCAGTCCTGCTTTTTATCTGACTCAGTTTTCCTTTTCCTGAGAGCGGAGTGAATGGATCCTTTTTAAAACAACACTGAAAGTAAATCCACTGAAAGCTATTTTCACTCAATCCTACATGACAGGGTTGTTCAGTAATTATATTGTACAATTGAATGGTCACTGATTCCTGATACAGCTCCATCACTTCTTTATCATTCAGACTCCTGCTTCGTCTCTTTGTAGCATCCTTTAAAGGTCCTTAGAAAACCAGACAGTGCACCACAGTCTTTTTCACTCCTTACTTAAGTTGCTGTTGATTCTCTTTTTGTGAGCTGGCAGTCACTTGTTTTGTCTGCATAGATACTTAACACTACTTCCTGTTTCACATGTGTAAACAAGCTGTTTGTTCCTCGTTTGTCCTTTTTGTGTGTTCAATAAGCTGCTGTTCACTGGTGCATTTATTCCTTATTTACCTGTATTCTACTAGAAGCTCCAGTCGTGATAGTCGCCAGTTTATCCCACAATACTGCTCCTTTTGTGTAGGCATTTTTGGGGTATTCTCGCTTTCAGTTTTCCTGCTCTCTTGCTTCTGTTCCATCATTCCCTTGGGTAGGACAGCTCTTTTAATAATGCAGCACATCATCCAGCCGGCCTCTCTCTCCGGGGAGCTCTTGTGTCGATTAGGCAGCAGAATCTGGAGCCAAGCCAGGGGTCTATTCACCGCATCACTGCACAACAAGAGAGCCTGAGAGAGAGGGAAAGAGCTAGAGAGATGGAAAAGACATGGCAACATGGTCAGTGAGGTAGAGATGGACAAGAGTGCAATAGGCTTGGAGACATTAATAGAGAGTAGCAGGAACATACAGGGATGAGAAAGGCTTTTATCACTGCTTAGCCTCCTCTGTGACCTTTTCTCTATGAAGTTCTGGTACCAGAATAACAAACGTACTCACTTGACTTAATCCAAGGACTCTCTCTGCCCTTTGCATTTATTTAAAAATATGTTTATGAGAGCCCTAGCAGTGTGGCAAGCTAATCAATCTGTCCCTCAAAAAGTCTAGCTGTGTCATACTTTTGCTTTGCCTACTTTTTTTTTTACTATGATCTGTTAAACTCTGTATTTGGCACTGATCTTTCAGTAAGATAATTACTTTCAGATGCAAGTCCTTTGGATCTCCTGTTTGTCTTCTGGCTGCATTGGTGATTTTTTTTCTTTCTGTTATATAGCTGATTTCCCGCTTAAATGATCATGCATTTCTCTTTTTGATATGGTCTGCCTTGAGTCTTGTTTTTATAAGCAGTTTGTGTGTGTGTGTGCTCCTCTTCATCACTTTTTGCCCCACAGCTTTTAGAACAACATGGATGCCTGAACATAGACATTTTTGGATTATTTCACACAAAAAACGATACACACAGATATACACCATCACATGCACATGGCCCAGCCACAAAGACACATCTTTTGAACCATAATGTGCCTCTCACTGTTGTTGCAATGGAACATACATTTCATGTTGCATCTTCTGCTCTCTTCACAGCAAAAGCCCCCCAACAATGACTGGCGCTTTACACAGGGACCGAGACCTGGACCTAGCGGGTGAGTGAACTGAGACACACACATACATACACACACTGATAAAAAGCCCAGTAATATCATGTTGTTTGCTTATCATAAAGACAAAGAGTGAAGAAGGATGAGGAATAAAAAAGAGGGGGATGGTAGTGAATGCTGTCACCATAACAACTCGCTGCCTGCAGGGTGCTGATTGTAAAGTACTGATGACGTCAAAGTCATCCAGTGACATCTTAATCAGACTTTGAATTGCATTAAAGTGATAATGAACTTGTGGTTGCATTTCACCACATGATTTGACTCCTGAAGCAACGTCTCTGCCTGTTTTCCAGGCTGCTTTATAAAATGGCTGCCGCAGCTTCCACTCCCCCTCCCCCTCCCCTGCTGTTCCTTTCCTCTCTGCGCTCCCTGAGCCTGTGCGCCATCACTCAGTACTACTGATGAGGGATGGTGACCAGCGCTAGTGGGGGGATGGGACAGTGTTTTTATCCTTCTTGCTCTCCCACTTCATTTTCTGCCATCCGAGAGGTGGTACTGACCAGTTACTTTAATCACTGACACCAGTAACTTGCCTTTAAATGGCAATAGATGAACCGTGTTGCAGTTGTGTGGTTTAGTGAGCATGTGTGCTGAGAGCTGATCATTGCTATTTGCCTATGTTGTGGGGGCTAACATGAAGTGCAGGCAATAACAGTTTTCACAACAGTGATTGCACAACATTTTCTATGAGTCAAGGCTTCTCCCTGAAACACACCAGCTGAGGCAAAATGTCTGCCATCAGGAAAATGTTAGACACAAACACAAATCACTGTAGTTTTAGAAGAGTGCTGGGATATAATATATCTTAGTACTCAATAAAAATATAACTAACTTCCAGTCTCTGGTATTTTAAATGACAGACTCAACATATTGTATTTCCCACTGAGATCTAGAGCATATCTCAGTTTTTTTCCTTTTCTTAACACTAACCCCAACCTTCAGTCAAATACACAATGGTTCTTTCAGACTGTATAACTTGTTGTGTTTTTAGTCCCCACATGCCATACGGTACACACATACGATGGACGCCGAAGAGTGGGACAAGGTACCAATTTAGACCTAGGCACTGTACTGTCACTTTCTGTCCTTAGCAGCTGATCGGGGTTCAGTTTTGTCAAGTCACTGTTCAGTGGAAGACGGACTTGATGAGCTGATAAGGGCAGAGTGGGACTAAACTCTTTTAGGTAGTGCACTGCAGTTGAGTGCTGTGCTGTGTGTAGATGTACCTAACCCATAGCTTCTGTTAGTCTCCCTAAAAGTTTGATGGGGTTTGTGGATCGATGTGCATAGGCCACAATGCCTGCTGTGGCGTAGAAAAGGATTGTGGTACTTTTGAGTTTGTGTGCAGTGTTTTGTAGATTTGCCATGCCTTGTACGTGTGCTATACATATAGTCATTATAATCTCAACAGCTCTTCTTCTCTTCTCCGAGAATCGCTTACCATACAGTGTTGCCTTTGATGTATGTCTGTGATGGTTGTAGCTCAACACCACCACATGCAGCTTTATTCATGTGATTTATCAACTGGAGGTCAATATAAACATGAGTTTCATCATTTATTTCTAAGAGGTTAAAAAGTTTCCCAACGAAGTAAACAGTAAACAGGAGTCCACATTGAGATCAACATCCAGATGTCAGCATGCATACCATGTGACTGAATGAGCTAGAATTAAGTTTGAAGTTAATCTCGAAAAGGTTCCCTGAAAAACAACAAGGAGAGCCATCCTTAGAGATAAAAATATGTCATGTGAGGTTGAAGCCCTGTCTGGCCAACCAGGGACATCCCTCTGGACCACAGTGCACAATCTTCCTCACAGGAAGTGATAAACTTGACCACAGGAAACGCTTAACACAACCACAGGATGTGATAAGTACAGAGAGACGCTCATTTAGCATAAATGAAGCATTCCTTTTATCTCAAGTTATGTGAAGAGGCACAAAATGGCTGCCCTGACTTCACCCACCGTGCTCTGACACGGCCTGTTTCTCATTGGCTGCCTGGCACAAGACGTACATGTTTCTCTCCCTCGGTCTCTCTCTGGCACTGAACTAAAAACCACTTCAGAGTTTTGGCAGTACAATCTGGCAACCTGCACTTAAACAGAGTCTAGTTTGTCTTAGAATTCCTTCTCACTTTTTCTCTTGCTTGTGTCCTTTACTTTCTCTTAATTCCCAGGAGCAGACCAATTTGTTCGCATTTGTGCTAGTTGGTTTTAAGTAGTAAAGAGTGTTCCCGTTTACATCCCATGTATTTAGCACACTGTCTACTGTGCAAAGGTTTTAGACAGTAATGTGAGGGTGCTTTCATAAGTAATGCCCCGAAGCATTTCTATTTATAAATTGACTTCATACAAAGGCCAGTGAACAAAAATCAACCCAAATCAAATCAATATTTGGTGGCAACTGTGTCTGCAGATAGTTGGCAGCTAGGTTGTAACAGACATGCTGGTGACATTTCCACGGTTCTTCTGTGGATTGAGGCTGTCTCGCCATCCTTCATCATGTAGTTTCAGCCCTGCCCACTACATTCAGGGCTCAGCAAGGGTCCGACTATCTGTTGCAGGACTCTTTATTCTTCTAGTCACTCAAGGTAGTTGTTTATGACTTTGGCTGTAAGTTCAGGGTCGATCTTATGCTACAGAATGAGTTTAATACTGATGGTAATAAAATGTACACACCTTATGTGCCTAAAACTTGTTCACAATGCAAGTCTTGCGTCCCACATTTATTTTTATAACTTGTTTCTTTTTAGAAAGTAGCACTTCAGACGCCAGTGTCGTCGTAATTTCTGATGTGTCATTGACTGTGAGCTGCATGTGCCACCAGAGCCAAGTGTCCTGAGGGTTTATTAGCCAGAACAGTCAGTAAACAGTGTACAGCGTGCACTGATACACAGTTTAAAACATAGATGGAGGTTTTTGGGACCAGGAGCAGAGCCCGGATTAAAACATTGTGACCTACTTGTCGTTTGCCGATCTCATGTTGGTGTGTCACACATGTGGGGATGGAAATAAGTGTACTAGATCAGGGAACTGCTTTCTCTTTTGTTACCCCCACATGCAAATTGCAGACTTTAAATAAGCCAGCCTTTGAACATGAAGCTTGCCCAGATGGAAATGTTCAGAGCTCACTGAGCGCTGCGTGTGTGACTGTGCAGACAGCTATTTCCTTTAAAGGTGGTATCATTAAATATTTAATCAGATTTACTAGACAGCACGTTGCTCATGGTCATACCAGCGAGTGTGCAAACCTTGTACAGTGAATGTGCGAACACACTTGCTGCAGTGTGTGTCTGTGTGCAGACACATTCGTACATGCTTGAATAAGAGTGTGTGCGTTTGTTTTTCGACACACCCTGTTTTGTAAACTATACATCCTTGTTATCTTTGCTGAGTTCTCCTCAGGCTGTGTACTTCACTGTCAGCTGCTTTGCTTTTACATCATAAACCACCAACTGTCAAGCCAGTGAGCTAAACACACACACACACACACTGTAGAGGACGACCCACCAGTTATTTACAGTTGTTCTTTCCTCATTTTCGCCACAGGGCAACTGGAGGACCCGAGGTTGCTATGGGAACCGGCCCCTGGCCCCAGCCCCCTACCGAAGCTGAGCAGCTCCAGGCCCTGATGGCTGCAGCTAACGGTGAGTCCTATACCTCGTCATCTTTTCTTTCCTCCCTCATATCAGTTTATCCTCTCTTTTCCAAACCTATTTATATCTTTTCATATGTGTAGCCAGAGTGCGTGGGCAGTGGTGGTTTGTTTAGCTTCCAATTTTGTTGGAAGGCAACTAGCCAGGCTTGCTCATTGATAAAGTGCTGTCTGTCCACATTGATGTTTCCATGTAGTGTATTTGTGCTAGTAAGTATTCAGAGGTAACCTTGGATGATATTTGCGTTGCTGTCCGCAGTTCCTCTATGTGTTGAATTTAATAACATGACGAAGATGCATGTTTGCACTGTACACACTGACCACATGTTCAGTGTTTTATTATAAGCAGTGGGCTACAGAACTACGCAATCAATTACGTAACTTACAGGCTTCAGGTTCCTGCATAAGTAAAGACTCCCATATTCCACAACATGTATCCTCCTCCTCTTTTCCTGCAGTGACTGTTTAGCCAGCACTGAGAGACATGCACACACTGACTCATCCACAGGCTGTTACTGTGGAAGACCTTGTAATCACATGGAAAAATACACACATATTTGGCTTTGAAAGCAGGCTGAGCAAGACCGAATTCAGTGACAGGCAAACTGCACCGAAATGATGGAGGATTTATTGCCAAATAGACTCAAGTCACTGTTTCCAGTGTTATTTCAACACATTATTCTATCTTCTTCCACACACACAAACACTCACCCTCCCCCCTCTTGGACACCGCACCAGACATTGTGTGGAATTTTTCCACTGGAGCAAACAGTGAGACACAGAAAGAAATGTCCTGGGCATGGTGGTAACCTGCATTTCAGCAACAAGGTTAGAGAGACTGAACAGTTAGAGCCATCAGGAAGCACAGAACAAACAGTGCATGTGATAAATACTGAAGGTCGTCTCTGCTCTGTACGTAATGTCACTGTGTTGATAAGCACAATGCAGGAGCCGTTGCCTAATCAGTTAAAGCACTGTGCTAGAGGAGGAAGTATTGAAAGATTTGGATTTCAGGAAGCCAATGCAGTTAGCACGGCAGTGTTCCTGTACATTATGTGTGGATATACAGGTTGAGAGGAACTACAGGATGGGGGAGGGAGCATTTGTGTCTCTGGCTCTGCAATGCAGGGGCTGTGGGAGACTTATGAGCTGAGCAGCTACGTCATGCTCACAGAGACACAGGGCATGCTTGATAGAAACGTAGAAGGGTATGCTAGGGAGATGGTTTCATCATCCCTGTTAAAAAAGAATCATCTGCACACAATCCACCATTTTGTAACACCTGTTCTGTCTCTTTTGTTGATATTTCTTTCTACTCATGCCATCAGTTTGCAGTTGAGCTCCTGCAACTTCATGTTTGAATTTAATCTGATGTTGACACTGAATCTCCCTTCAATCGAGTTCCTATTCAGGCTTTAAAAATAATTCCTTTAGTCTCCTTTTTATGACCCATTTTCATTTCACTACTTCAGTGTAACACTGTCATAACTTTCAAATATTTGTCTAACAAGTTTCATCCCTCTCTCCACTCCCTCCTCACCCCTTATCCCCCCACTCTGTCTCTCTTCCCCCCAGAAGTGAGCGAGGCTACGGCCACCCTAGGGCCTGGCACCATGGGCCTGAGCACCCGTTACAGCCCCCAGTTCACCCTGCAGCACGTACCTGACTATCGCCAGAACGTCTACATCCCTGGCAGCACGGCCACCCTCACCTCCAACCCTCAGCAGCAG
>OMNN01090673.1:0-16253 GCA_900302755.1 Chromis chromis | reverse complement strand
GGAAAATGCACCCCACCACATGGCAAAAACATCAAACATGTTGAGGAACATGACAATGGCCCAAGATGTTGATTTGACCTCCAAACTTCCTAGACCCCATTCTGATCAGGCATCAACAGGATGCAGTGGAACAAGTTTGATTGACAGAGGCCCCACTGTACAAGCCAGAGTACCCAAAGGATACACTGCCAACGTCCTGGTGCCAGACCCCATAGGACACCCTGAGACGTCCTCTTGTCCATGCCAATGGTTCAGAGCTCTTCTGACCACATAAGGGGGGCCCACACAATATTAGGCAGGTGGTCATAATGTTATGCCAGATCGGTATATATCACTGTATGTGCTTTCCCTGGTTATACATGGAAATACAATAAGCAGGGCAGCCACTTATTATCAATCATTGGCTCATTAGTAACAGCCGAGTTACACTAGTACAGAATGATTTGGGGAAAATGTCTAAATGTTTTTTTATACAGATGTTGCAATTTTATTTGCAATATTAGCTTCATTTCAATATTTAATGTGTAATACATTTAAAACATATGATGGAGCATTACCACATGAGATGCCATCAAATAAATTACAGTTACACGAGGAGGACAGCATGAATTTGTAGAATCCTTGTAATTGACAGATGCTCTGCATAACATGTATCGTAAATTGCAGCCTTTGCAATTTGTTAATTCATTGCTTCAAATTACAACTTTGATTTGAAATGGATTAACTGATAATTGTTCAGACATTTCTGACTTTGCCTTCCTCCTCCAAATTGGATTTTAATTGGAATTCAGTCAGATGTGTCATAAAACTGTCTAGGCATTATGGCTATCAGAATATATAACATATAACTAGATAGCTGAAAAAAACATATCCAATGCGAGGCTTTCTACTAGTAACAGTTGCTCAAACTGTGTACATATCTGTCCAGTTTCCTGTAATTTTGCTTTTTTTTAAAGTAATGGCAAACATTTAGAGTCTTGCAAATGATTACTTTTCGTTCGGAACATGTATTTATATTTCAAGACAACACAAAAACCAGATCAGATAGAACTGTGACAAATCAAAGCAGATAAATCAGCAGTAACACTGGCATCTCAGTTTCCCTTTGGTACATGACACTGTCCAGCAGGAGTCCTCCTTTCTCACCTGTTCTCCTCCTGAGCAAGTTTCAGCTGGCTGTCCAACTTCAGGGACAGCACTTGTTTCTGGTGTAGTGTATCATTCAGCCTCTCCTCCAGCTCCTCAATCTGAAATACAAGACATTTCACATGCATGGAAACACAATCAAATCACAAAACAAGACTATTACTGCAGCAATGATATGGCAGCCTCTTCCTACACCTGTCTGCAGCTCTAGCTAGTGTCTCTCCTAATGTTACACCCATATCTCAACATCAACACTCCATCTTTCCTTTAACTCAGACTGTGCAGCATCCCCCTCCTCTACCTTGGACATATGGTCGGCCTTCATGTTGTCTATGATTAGATTCTTCTGAGAAAGCTCGATCTTTAGCAGCTGGAGGTTGTGCAGCAGCTCCTTCCTCTCGATCAGCTGGCGGGTAACCTTCTGGGATCCGTCCCGCTGCTCGTCGGATGAGGACACATCCTCGGTGGTGGGCACGGTGGTCTCCAGGCTGATGTCCTCAGACTCCAGGTCCAAGGAGCTGGAGACGTTGGCGGCTGTGGGCTTCAGGTGCTGCCTCTTGGGAGGCATTTTGTACTGTTTCTGGTCGTGACTTTGAGTCCTCGTATTAGCTAACAGATGCTAAGTAGCAAAACCGACGAGCCGGTTACTGTAGCAGATGTTTTAAAAAGTTAAGTTCACGAACATCGCGATATGTGACATTTTAACGTTACTTCGCAGCAAGAAGAACCGAAAATAATCCCCAAATGAGCACGAATGCTAGCTAAACCGTTTAAAAATGGCTACCAACGCACTCATACCTAAATAAAAACTATAAAACCCAATGTCGCGTTAAAGTGACAAGAGCACACGGTGAATTGTTGTTATTTTCAAGGGTCCCGCTCCGAGCTGCCTGCTAACCGCCCAACGGCTCGCCTGTTATGTGGTGTTAGCTACAGCGCCCTCTATGCTAACAATGGTGCAGTACAATCAACGCCCACTCAACTATAGGTCATTTCAATGCACAGTCATGCAGTACCGCCTCCGAACAGAGGGGGCGCTGTAGCTCTTATCAACATGTCAATTCAGCCCTTCTTCTGCCTTCTTCTGCTTTGTTTTCATCGAATAACAAGATGGTCAACAAAAAATAACGAAAAACGTTATTATCATTTTACATGAAAGCTAAAACATATAACTGTATGTTATTAGCCTAAAATTGTGTACTACTTATCTAGGAATTACTGTATAGGAAAATATACGGTTTAAAATATCTGAAATAAAACTTCACAGGTTTCGTAACACTCTTGGAAAGTTTTGTCGGCCCACTGTTTTAGCTTACACATGGGCAGCTAACTGTTACCCTTCCGAAAGCAGAATAAAAACACCGGGGTTTAACTTTTGGAGGCTTATATCGCCGTCATGTTAAAATCTAAAACCTTCGTTAAAAAGACCCGGTCGGGTGGGGTGATGAAGATAGTCCGTGAGCATTATCTGAGAGATGATATTTGGTGTGGAAGTGAAGCTTGCACTGAATGCAAACAGGAGTCCACGGAGCTGCAAAAAGACGCGTGTATTGAGAGCAATCTCTGCACATATCCACATTATCTGATTCCTGACACGAATGTGGTGCTGCATCAGGTAATTTTATACGTATAACTCAAACAAGAGGTCTAATGATGTCTTGTCATGTCAACCATACTTGTGGTTCAAGTTAGTGCCTCGTAATTGTCACTACACAGCATTGATACATCATTTATTATTATTATAATACACAAATGGCACTAACTGGGACCATCAGACCTCATGATGTTAATTTATGAATGAATAAAACGTATTCTGGTTATTTTAATTCTCAAAGTTTCCTTTTCAAACAGCTATATATTCTGCTTTTTGTGTCTTTTCGTGACAAATATAAAAAACAGTTGCAAGGGAGACCTGATAGAGATTCAAGGCAATGATGTCATCTCTAAGTTCACATCTATCCATATAGGCTTTGCACCTGATTCTGAACAACCCTGATTCTCATCCACCTTATGCTTACAACTTGTCTTGCAGATTGACGTGCTGGAAGATGCTGTGATCCGTAATGTGATTATCCTTCAGACTGTACTGCAGGAGGTACGCCACCGCAGTGCACCAGTCTATAAACGCCTGAAGGACCTTATACATGAGAAAGAGAAACACTTCTACACCTTTACCAATGAACACCACAGGTACAAAGACACTAGTGACTTTCTTTGCTGCATCACAATATCTTAATTGAACAGTAGTAATATGTAATGAATTGGAACATGTTTCCTCATAATCTACACTTGCTTTTAAAAGGCATGACAGTCTATTTTGCTGTAGGGCTTGTTACCTTGACACATTTCTTCTTATAATTTCTGTTATTCCAGAGAGACATTCATTGAACGTGAACCAGGGGAGAGTGCCAATGACCGTAATGACCGTGCAATCCGTGTGGCAGCCAAATGGTACACCCAGCACCTGAAGACATCTGAGTCCGACACCGATGGGCTGAAGGTGGTCCTCCTCACCAATGACCAAGGGAACAAGCAGAAAGCTGACGAGAGTGGCCTGCTGGTGTACAAATGTAATTAATCAAATTTTCTGCTGGAAAAACGATTCTTGCTAAGTTCTGTAGATACAAGCATACTTTAAAATGAATAGAAATAGAAATAGAAAGCCTTTATTGTCATTATACAAAGTACAATGAGATTTAAAGAGCCGCTCCCTAGGTGCACGAACAATATACATTATAAAACTCATCTTACTACTTTGTTACAAGTATTTATTCACTTGCATTCTAGTTGAAGAGTACGTCAAGAGTCTGATAGCGAACCCTGAGCTTGTGGATCGTCTGGCTTTATCCAATGATGACAAGGTAAACACTTTCCAAAATTTGTGCTAGTTATGTATATAAACAAATGCTGTTTCTGAGTAAAATGGGAGTGTATGTCAAATTTGTGTTTGCATCTATGGGACATTCTCTCTCTTTTCTCCTTATGTTGCGTTTTTCTTTCCTCCCTCAGAATGAGATCACTAGCAGCAAAGTGTTGTTTCCAGAGCACCTTCCTCTGTCCAGGATCCAGGCTGGAATTAAGAGTGGCTCCTTTGTCCAGGGCACCTTCAGGGCCAGCAGAGACAACTATCTGGAGGCTACAGTCTTTGTTCAGGGAGAGGGGGAAGACAGCAGAGAGGTGTGTATTCCGTTATCTGTAAATGTACAGTGTTGTAAAGATGAGTTATCTAAAATCTGGAAATATAGAGACATTCCAGACCTCATCAGGGTTTGCAAGAGATCTGAGGAATTCCTACATGTCAAGTAACTGTCAAAATACTAAAGTCCATGCATATGCTGTAAGCTTTGTTCGTCCTTTTTCCTTTCTATCAGATTCTTATCCAGGGTCTTCAGAACCTCAACAGAGCAGTGCACCAGGATGTGGTTGCCATACAGCTGCTGCCACGGAATCAGTGGGTGGCACCGTCCTCAGTCGTGCTGCAGGATGAAGGCACAGCAAAGGATGATAATGTTGAAGAGGAGGAGGAAGAGAAAGCGGTAAATATAGGTTTTACTGAAAGGATGAGTAATTAAACAGCTTTTGTCTCTGCTTACAGTTGGAAAAGGTGTCTGCTGTATCAGTCCTTAGAATTGAAAATTAAATTCAACAGGGACAGGGAGTATCTGGTTGTTGTGCTACACAGAAAGAGAGTCTGCACTTTTACAGTGTTTTAATGACCTCCTTTTCCCAATGTGTATAAGCAGTTGAGGATATCAGCAGCTGAAGCAGCCAGGAAAGCCACAGGAAAGGTAGTTGGAATCATCAAAAGAAACTGGAGACCATTCTGTGGCATGCTGAATGCCTCCCAAATCAAAGAGGTAGGTCTAGACTGCTTCATAGTCTTGGTTTGAAAATATGCAGCTGTACGCAAAATTTGTTGTGCCTGTTTTGCATAATTTTAAAAATCTATATACATTATACTGTAGCATATCTTTCTCTCTTATCGTCAGCATTAACAGTCCCTTTTCTTTCCTTTTTCATTCAGTCCACCCGCCATCTTTTCACTCCAGCAGACCGCCGTGTCCCACGCATTCGCATTGAAACACGACAGGCATCCACACTGGCAGGCCAGAGGATCATGGTGGCCATCGATGGCTGGCCCAAAGACTCCAGATATCCAAATGTGAGTTGAAATCTCTTCAGACTGTCATATCTTTGGAACTTTGGATATCCTGCTATTAGTCACTACATCTGGACATGCCAGACTTTGACAGAAAATGTAACTGTTCATGTTTTCTACATATATATGAATATTGAGGGAAATCAATTTTTTTTGTCTTTGTCAGGGTCACTTTGTTCGCAGTCTGGGAGGTGCAGGGGAGAAGGACACAGAGCAGGAGGTGCTGCTACTGGAGCACGATGTTCCACATCAGGCCTTCTCTCAGGCTGTGCTCAGTTTTCTTCCCAAGATGCCATGGGCCATCACACCAGAGGTAACTGTTTCTGATTAGATACACTGAACGCTGTTATAGTTTCATTTATCAGCCTATAATTTGAAGCACATATGTGTAGGTCTGTATATAAACTAGTGTGGATGTGTGTGATACAGGACATGGTGAAGAGACAGGACCTGAGGCATTTGACAGTGTGCAGTGTGGATCCTCCAGGATGTACGGATATAGATGATGCCCTGCACTGTAGAGAGCTGGAAAACGGAAACCTTGAGGTACATATATTGTTACTGTTAAGTAACATTGTTTAGTAATTTGTGTCTGTGTTACTTTTGAGTCTCTGAGCTGCTGTTTTTATGCTGTAGGTTGGCGTCCACATCGCAGATGTCAGTCACTTCATTAGGCCTGGCAATGCTCTGGACAAAGAGGCTGCCAACCGTGGCACCACCGTGTACTTGTGTGGCAAAGTAAGAAAATCACACTCACAGTTTGCATTCTCAAGTTTGAACATCACTAAAAACAATACATTCATGGACTAAAGTTGGGGCAAGAGAGAATAGCTGCAAAACAGTAAAGCAGAAAGCAATGTCTCTGTTCCATTAGCATTGTGATTTTATATGGCAAAAGTTGTGTAGGTAAACAAAGAATCTGTTCAGAATGTACGTGATGGTTTAAGACTTTTAAAATGTACTCTAGAGGTGGCGATGTATATGTAGTGACAGTTTAAATGTTCATGAAGTCTATCATTGGATTTGATCACATTTTATAAAAAGAAATTTGGATTTTATTGAAATTTGAGGTATTTTATTAATGTATAGCAGTTCTGACTCTACCAAACTGTTTCATATTGTGTTCAACAGAGGATAGACATGGTTCCTGAGCTGCTCAGCTCCAATCTTTGTTCTCTACGCTCCAATGTGGAGAGGTGAGGACTGAAGACACACACACACAAAAACTTGCACAATAATCCACATTGTCAGTTGTTTTTATTAAAATTAATCAGTGTAAACAAACTATAGCCACCACAGCCAGAAGGTTATTTTTTTCTTTTCCAGCTGACCAGAACTGAATTCATTTAAAATGTCTCTCTATCTGGTAATTTTTCTGTTACTCTCTTACCAGGCTGGCTTTTTCATGCATCTGGGAAATGAACCATGAGGCAGAAATACTGAAGACCCGGTTCACAAAAAGTGTTATTAACTCCAAGGTATAGTACCGATACACGATGCAGAGAATTTGCATTTTCAGAGTGTGTATTAAATTACACCCACCTGCTTAATAATTTGTATGATACTACAATAAAGGGTCAGGATACTTTCAAGCATGGCTTATATTTCTTTTTGTATATTTGTTCACCCTTCCACCCTTCATTGGTTCAGGCGTCTTTGACCTATGCTGAGGCCCAGATGAGGATCGATGACACCAACAAAAATGATGATATCACCAAGAGCCTGCGGGGTCTCAACAAGCTGGCAAAAATCCTCAAGAGGCAGAGGATAGAGAAAGGGTAAGGACTAATGAATAGTAGAATAATGGATTTATAAAATGTTGGATGGTACATTTAAATGCTCTGGAAATGCGTTTCGTAAAGCAATTAAGAGATACGAGAATACAATTGAGAGCACAGAGTTGTAACACTGTATATTTAAAATGGTTTAATCAACATAATTTGTGTTTTGTGTCATTTAGGGCCTTGACGCTCTCGTCCTTAGAGGTCCGTTTCCACATCGACAGTGAAACCCACGACCCCATTGACCTCCAGACCAAAGAACTCATGTAGGTTACCTCAAAAAGGAGCATTCTGCAGAATCCTTTACTCTTCTTGCTTGGTTTTTGAATATATGTAATTTAACCCATCTCTTTGTTATTAGGGAAACAAACTCCATGGTAGAGGAGTTCATGTTGCTGGCCAATATTTCCGTTGCCCAGAAGATCTATGATGAATTTCAAGAGTGTGCTCTGCTGAGGAAACATCCAGCACCGCCTCCGTCTAACTATGACATCCTGCTCAAGGCTGCAAAGTCCAAGGTGAGTGGAGACAAACAGTCATGCGTTAAAAATGGTTCATGTGGAAGTTTAAATGCTTGTTTCTTGAGCTCATTCATTTCATTTGTCTTGTTATTAAAGAAGGATGTTGTGTCAATTAATCAGCAGTAACTCCAAATACACTAAATGAGAGCAGAATCACAAAAACAAAGTCTGATGTGTTTGTTCCCAGACTCCTAAATCACTGTCTACATCTCATATTTGTCCAGTGATTCAAAAATAGTTGAATCAAAATAACAAATCACTCTGCTTATCATCCTGCGTACACTGGTGGACATATCAGACTTTTATTTTTGCTCTTTTGTAGTAAGTGTTCCTGTAGTTAAATGTTAGTAGCCAAAAACTGTGGCTGAAAATGCCCTAAAGACACAAGTTGCTATACAGCTGAAGAAGTGAGCATCTTAACAGCTCAGAGGTTCCAAACTTTTACAAGTGGCTCATTAGGTCATTCATTTCTTCCGTTTATCCGATATTTTCAGTTTGTATTTCAGTCATTTATTCATTAGTTTTAGCAACTCTTTAAAGTGGTTATCCATTACTTTTAATTACCCATTACAATCATTCATCTACCATATCAGCAAACTGTTCTGCTCACTTGCCACCTAGGTTTCAAGAACTTGTAACACATGATGTGGATTTACTGATTTCAAACTGAAATTGCATTTTAAAACGGTGCAATTTGCAAATCGCCAAGGCTGCAGTTTAGGATATACATCATAAAGGGTGCCTGACCCAGGATTTAGACTAGTGTTTCTTACAAGTTCCTGCATTCCTCTTTCTGTGAGTCATGCTTCTGATGGTGTCTCATGTTGTAATGCTCTAAAACATGTTTTAAAGCAATTACACAGTAAATGGAAATTGGACTGAGCTTGACTTTAAAAAATGACATTGCATATTAAAACGCAATATCCGTTAGAGAAATTACAATTGGATATTTTCCCCAAATCATTCAGCCCGATAAGCCACAATTTTTCTATTACCCCCAAGTAACTCCAGAAGTATCCCTGGCTGGTTGGGAGTCACTGCAGTATACTAAATAAAAAATAAAAACTGATATATTGACCGCGACCCTGCAGAGGATTAAGCGGCGTACAGATAATGTACAGATAATGGATGGATGGATGGATATATTGAAAAGAATGCTCAAGTTTTCCATCATAAAAATATGTCAACATTTTTGTTTCCATCTCTTATCAGGATGTGGCGATCCACACAGATACAGCCAAGGCACTGGCCGACTCCCTGGATGTGGCCAAAGTGGATGGCTTTCCATACTTTAACACACTGCTGCGCATCTTGGCCACTCGGTGCATGATGCAAGCCGTCTATTTTTGTTCTGGCATGGACAGCGATTTCCACCATTATGGTCTTGCTTCATCCATTTATACGCACTTCACATCACCTATTAGGAGGTATGAAAACAGATATTCTGCACATAATGGGCTGGGGCAAGCTTTTATAATATAGAAATGTGCACAGTTGACCACACCAGTGTTTCTAACCTCCTTATATCACCCACTCTTCTTTTTCCACACCGTCTAAAACCTCTTCTCTCCTACATAGATACGCTGATATTATAGTGCATCGCCTGCTGGCAGTGGCCATAGGAGCAGACAGCACCTACCCAGATCTGATGGACAAACATAAGCAGTCAGCCCTCTGCAACAACCTCAACTACAGACACAAAATGTCTCAGTACGCACAGAGGGCATCTGTTGCCTTCCACACACAGGTAAATGCATGTGGATAGACTGGAGGTCTGAATTGTATTAACTGGCTCGGGGTCTGCATATAAACAACCCCCTGCCCTGGACCATCAATACCACAAAGTCATGCTTTTAATACAAATTGTGTCTTTCCAGCTGTTCTTCAAGAACCGAGGCATACTGAACGAAGAAGGATTTGTTCTGTTTGTGAGGAAGAATGCGATCATCGTACTCATCCCAAAGTTTGGCCTGGAGGGAACCGTCTTCTTTGACTCCAAAGACAAAGTTGCCCCAAGCATTGTTTTTGACGAAGAGGTATAAAGCTTTGAATTTATTTCATTTTGTCGTCACCAGCTTGTGTTTAATATTTACTAAACAGTGTTTATTTCTTCTGTATATGTGCAGGGTCCTGCTCTGACTGTAGAGCAGCACACGTTCCATATATTTGACAAGGTGAAGGTCACCATCAGTCTAGATGCATCCAATATTCAGCACCAGAAGATCCGCATGAGTCTGACTGAACCTGTGGTAAGGACAGACTAAACTGAACAACTTAATTTGTAACCGAATAGAGTTCTACTCAAGCATTTTCTACAATAGAAGCATATGTTTTCTATTTTAGATTCCTGGTGTGAGTGTTCCAGTCCCAGATGCCGAACCACAGGCCAAGAAGCCAAAACTGGACCGCTGACAGAGAAACCAGCTCTGTAATTCACCTGTAAAAGAACCAGTTTGGACTCTGATGCATTGACACAGTTAACTGTTATGTTGCAAATATGCTATTTTAGTAAATCTAGCAAAGACACACTGTTCCAGTTTCACCTGCACCACTTTGTTCTTATACTTGTAATTTTATTATGATTTGAAACATGAGTTGGACCATAGACAAGGGCGGATGGCAAGTCATAAATGCAGGGTAACTTGTCAAATAACAGTGTAATACGCAACTCGGTCATTAAAATGTTTTTACATATGGTTCTGTGTTTTCTTTAAATATATAAAATCTCCCACTGAATTATTTTGGTCTAACCATGTTTTGAAATGTGCACTTGCATTAAGTGATAATACATTTTACTGACATATTGGAAGCTCAGTCCTGAGTGACACATTGTATTTCTGGACAAAACACTCCTTTACTCAGAATATTTAGTACTGCAAAAAACATTTTACAAAGATCCAACTCAACAACAACAACAATGCATCTTCAAGCCAGACAAAGAATTCAAGTTAATTTAATATGACAACAATCCAGCCAAAGTGTAGAAAAATTGTAATGAAATGGCTCAATCAGCTCTAGTGGCATTATTCAGTGTCTTATTCTGTAATAAATAATGTAATAATGATACAAACAAGACCTGCAACTGACCTGAATTTTAATTCTTATTCAATCAATGAAGGAAGAATAAGCTCTTGTCATATAAAATCATCATGATAAACAGTTTTATAAAAACATAAATACAGTACAGATCTTATGTCATCTGAAAGTTAGGATCTATCAAGTTATTCATGTCAGCACCAAATATAATTGAAATGATGCATTAATACAGCATCCAAGAAGGTTGTTGTGTTGTTGTGCAAGTTTGGTACAGAAATTATATTTTTTCCCACTCCTTTATCATATCAGTATAGTGAATCCAAAAGTACTGCCAACACAAAATTATAGCTTTCAGTGTCTTACATTGGGGCAATGGCGTCTAAGGGTTAGACTTCCCTTTGTTAACCTGTGATAAAACAGTGTGGTAATTCATTTGCCATCAGCCAGGTAACTTGAACAATAAACTTCCAAAAAAACAATAACCACTTGTGAACCCCCTTCATCCTATTCATACTTCATTTAGTCAGTCTAACCATAAATGCTTCAAACATCGTGTAAACTTTGTTGTATTTGACTGCAAAATAACCATCTTAAGCTTCCACTGGAAGAGGTGTCCCTTTAAATGCATAAATCAGTTGGCTCAGTGGTGAGGATAAAATACCTGGAAGATAAGAAACGTACTTTTAGTTAAAGTGAAATAAAATGAAAATGAGTAAAATAAAAAAGACTTCCTTCTGTAATGTATCTGAACTATTAGATTATCAAAAGACAAACTTGTATAGCTGCAACCCTTCAATTGTGTTTAAAAGGTTAACATTACCTTTACTTTAGTGTGTCGAGTGACTTCTTCCATCAGGTTGGAACAGAAGGACTCTTTGCTGTGACAGTCTGAGCTGAGACCATCAATAAGACTGGTAGTGCCCACTGAGGTAGTGTTGTAGCCGCTGTCCACCTAAACACACACAAAAAGTCACAAATCTTCAATTAGACAAACATAAATATGAAATTACCAATAAGAAGTATAAGTTAAATACAAAGTACAGCAATAAACAAAAAGAAGAAAGTCTGCCTGGGCCAAATTGCTCTCACAAACCTGCATGCTAGAATCATAGCGTATGCTGCTTCCCTCTGCCAGAAGAGACACAAACATCTGAGAGCTTTCTATTGCTGACACATTCCCCATTCGAGAGCTGGTGAGGTGTCCTGAAGGCCTTCCACCTTCCTCCTCCTCTTCGTCCTCCTCATCCTCCAGCCTCACTTCCATTCCTGCATCCTTTCCTTCCTCCATTTTCACAGGTTCCATAGGATCCAATGTAACTCTCTCAGTGTCAGCAGGGTGAGCGTCCCTCACCAGAGGTGACAATGGATCTAGATCCATAGGGGGTAGAGAAGAGGAGGATGAGGAGGATATGAGTTGTTCTTCTGCTTCGTAATTGTCTTGGAGCTTAGGGTTGAGGATTGGGGAGATGAGGGGAGGGGAAGCCCAGCAGCAGACTCTGGTTCTGGGCTTGGGTCTGGAGACATGGTGGAGCTCATTGTGGCAATTTAGCTGGTGTGGGGAGCAGCTACGAATGGGAGAGCAGCCTTCGACAAATGGACTCTCATTGCAGGATGTTACATCTACACCAGGTGGAGTCAAATTGCTTGGCTGCTTCTTTTCAGCTAAAGAAAGAGCACAGATTCAGATTGAAGATACTATTAGTCAACATCACTCCAGTGGCTTTTAAACACATTATTTCCCCACTTCTGCTTTATTTGGATATTACGAATATGTGTACAAGTTACAAAGCAAAATAGTATACCTGAGGCTATTGGTGTGCGTGCTGCATGTGCAACAATAGGAGAAATTGTGGGGGAGACAAGGCCAGCAGGAGACGATCTATCAGGAAACATCGGACTGCTGATGCTGCCGAGGCTGCAGTCCCGGAAACAGCCGTGCTGGATGGGACTGGACGAGAACTGACCCTATAATTAAGACATATAATAAAATGTTTGTTTACTAGTGTAAGTGTTGAATTAACTATACTAGAAACACAAAAAGCCCTGCAATCACTTTAAGCAAAAATGTTAGTTGTGAAGTTTGGTTGCCATTTTTGAGAAAGACCAGCATCTGCAGTCTTGTGCCAAAAACATTAACCAGTCAATTGATCAGGAGATGGATTCCAAGTAAAGATTTACTGATTAGCGGTTCACAGATATCCAGAGCTGCTTGCGTTCTTTATTTTCACAGTTATGAATGACATCCTTTTGCTAATTCAGAAGTATGGCAAAAATAATCATCATATACATTCCTACACTTATCCACTCACCGTAGAAGGAGTCGGAGCTGACACTCCACAGGACAAAGGGGAGCAAAAGATAGATGATATAGCCTCAGAAGCTTCAACCTCTCCTACAGCTACCTCTCCTCTGTTGGGAGACTTCCTCTCCTGTCTGGCATGGCTTCTCTCAGGGCTTGGTGGACTCGAGCTATCAGAGCCACTGTAACTGCCCTGACCATCGAGGAACAGTTTTCGCCTTAAGGAGGAGGAACTAAGACTCTCCTGCACAGCATCACATGGCTCCTCGTAACGGTAATATTCCCCTGAAAAGGAAAAAATAGACAAGGAGACTTGATGGTAGAACACTGCAATTCCTCAACCTTTATTCTGTTGCCGTTTAATAGAAGCTTACCTAGTACTTTCTCCAAATCGAAAGCTAAGGGCAATGAAAGTGTTGTCTGACAACCAACTGTAAATCAAACACAACAAAAACAAGTTATTAGATAGTTACAAAATGAGAGATGGAGCAAAGATTGCAGTAAGTAATGTTAAACCCTCTCAAAAAGCACACCAACCTGAGAATTTTTCAGGCTCCTCTGCAATCATTGCAGACTTAAAACCTACAAGTGCAAAGACACAACAAAGAAACATTAACATAACATTTAAAACTAGAGTACAACATAAAATCAAACGGCAAATGCAGGAAGAAAAATTGGACCTAAGAACTATAAAGGACATACAGGAAATAAAAAAATGATGTGAAAAAATTGATAACTTACTTTTCTTATACATCTGAGGGGCTTTACGGATGTCTGGTGCTGCCCAGGGGGAAGGCACAATGGCTCCTTTGGTGAAAAACTGTATTGGGAGAAAAGGAAGTAACATCATTACAAAGGCAATCAATATATCCTCAGGGTACTAAAAACTTTATGCAATAAGATGAAGTTAGATTTCCATACCTGCTCAATGGCATTCTGACGTTTTTCCTCAATGTCAGAATCCGTCCTAAAAGAAAGAATACAGATCTTTTATCCCTTAAATTTCTTGCAATCTTTATTTGCTCCTCTAATACACAGAGTTTACCTTATTTAGGTAAAGCAACACTATTCTTTCTTAAAGAATTTCAGTTTTGTCACAGTGCTACTTTTATTATCAACATTTCCACTAAAACACTATGACTACTGTTTTGCAGTACATACCTCGTCTGGCTGAGGTAAAAAGACTGTCGCTGGATTTCCTCTGGGTCTATGTGTACAGGTAGAAGACTGGCCATTTCATCAATAGACCAGTTAAACTTGGGTGGAGTCTGGGAAAAAGACAGATGAGGAAGTGAATAAAAGACTACATACAGCCCTGAAAGGAGGAAGTGCTGCAGGATGTTCATAAGAAAAAAATGGGAAGATCATGCAGCAAAACTTAATACGGTATTTAAGTTTTGCAATAAGAAATGTGCATTTATGCATGTGCTACATTGTAGTAGGTCTAAAAGATAAAGGCTCATTCTCTGAGACATGGAATAAACCTAGTTAGAGACCAAAAAAATAACATTAAATGGAGATATTGTTGATTTTTTTCTTTAGTCTCAGACTAGGTGTAATCCATGTCTGGGGAACTGGCTGATCAGGTGGAAGGTATGAGATGAACTTACAGCTTTACATGGTTTGGACTTGAAGACAGAGGGGCTTGGCACCAGGGGTTCCCGGAGATGGTGGTAGTCATTGGGACTTTCAAAGGGGTTTCTAATGGAAGGCCTGCCTGGAGTCTCTGGTGTGATCTGTGGCTCAACATGGTCCCCCATCTTAGCTGAAAAAAACAAATATTCCAGTCAAAAGACATTTCAAACAACATTTTTAAGGAATAATACAGAAAACGACAGTTTCTATTTCTTCGTATGGCTTTATTTAGTTAGCTTGGTAGTTACAGTACTTCCCTCGTTTCTATAGCGTTAACTAGCCTTCGAATGAAGCTACGACTACTGAGAAAGGAATTTGGTTAAAGCGTTACACATTACTCAAAATTACAATAATATATGAGCTATATAAGTTTAGCCGTTGGTACTTACAACTGTTAATGGGTCGGGGCTTTGAACACACAGCTAAAAACAATCCTCATTGAAGACTCGGCAAACAATCAGCAGAGACAGTTCAAACGTTTATTTCAATTTCGCCCACCAGATCCGCCAGCCAATAGAAACGAAGGAATCTGTGTCGTCACTTCCTCCAGCAGTTACGCTAGTGAGCGCAACGGGCTAGGTGGCTAACTGGCAGCTAATATTGTCCCGTCATGAGTGTACATTTCTATTTTTTTGCTGCTCTTTTCTAAAATGAATACGACACGTTTAAAGTCTGGCTGAGCTGTCGTAGTAACTTAATAATCGTGTATCGCGTCTTCAAGTCTTCATTAGTTAGCCACCTGCTAGCAAGCGTTAGCTAACTATATTCATCCATCACTATGGCAAGTGCAGCAAATGCAAACGTAAATGCAGTCCGGGAGACAATGGACGGTAAATATATATATTAAATACAAATGCAGTTGGTTATTAGTGTGGAAAATAACTTCAAATTAACTTGTAAAATAGACGGGCTTTCTGGTGACACCTTAGCTTGTTTGTAAGAGTTTTGACTTGACATCCTTTTCCCCCAACAGTGCTGCTGGAGATCTCCAGGTTGCTGAACACAGGTTTGGACATGGAGTCTCTGTCCATATGTGTGAGACTGTGTGAGCAGGGCATCAACCCAGAAGCCCTGTCTGCAGTCATCAAAGAGCTTCGAAAAGCTTCTGAGACACTTAAGGTACAGAAACAAGCTCCCAAAGAGCCTGTCATATTTGTGAAGAGAATGTTTTTAGATGTGGCATGTGAGGTTCTAAACCTGTTTACCAACCATTGTGGCTGCTGATCAATTACTTCAGTCGTGTCACTTGCCAATGTGAAAATCCCAAACCTCAAAATAGTGTCTTAAATTATCTTGCACTGCCTATCGGACAGTTCAAAACATTGAATCCTAAAGCTGCAATAATATAGCAAGTAGATGAGCAGACTACCCTCACATCTGAGAAGCTCTAATCCAGGGGTAGCCAACCCTGGTCCTCGAGAGCCCCTATCCTGCATGTTTTAGATGTTTCCCTCTTCCAACATGCCTGATTCAAATGATCAGCTCGTCATCAAGCTCTGCAGAAGCCTGATAACGATCCTGATCATTTGAAAATAGTGACCTACGATAAGCACTGTCATTAAAATGGATAATCCAATGCAAAAAAACAGCGGGGCTGTCTTACTGCACGATCCAAACCTCTGCAAAACTTGATATATATATATATATATATATATATATATATATATATAGATATA
>OMNN01090669.1:0-17727 GCA_900302755.1 Chromis chromis | reverse complement strand
TCCAAACCCTCTTTTCAGGTTGTCTTTTTGCTTTACCCATCCCTTCCCTAGAAATTACAGCTGGAATCAGGCAGCTTGTTAGATGGTTGGTTATCATAGATGTGTTGTGACAGAGTTACCCTTTTAGTGAATTGGGGCATTTTTTTTTCAAGGACTTAGCTTTAGGGAGAGAGAAGCTCTTTTTTTAAGAGCCAAATATCTAAATATTTCATAAAAGAGTCATCCATGATCTGCGTGTAACACTGGCCTGCTCCTGTTCCTCCCCTCAGACCAACTCAGCTCTCCCTTCCTGAACTCTTTCACCCTCAGATGGATCTCAAATCTGTATCCTCTCTGACATGATTCATTGCATCCTTTTTATTTTACCTCCCCTTGTGATTTCAACATGTCTGTTTGAGATAATAAAGAAAGATTCAAAAAAATATATATAACCCAGCAAGGATGCACTGGATTGCAAGAGGAAGTGTTTTGGGATTCATCTCAAATGTTTTTCCTCTCTATGTCTGAATGACCGGCTCATATGCGGCTCTGTGCAGATGAGTTTAGTCCGTACATGGGCAGGAGAACAT
This sequence comes from Chromis chromis, assembly GCA_900302755.1. Classification (NCBI taxonomy): domain Eukaryota; kingdom Metazoa; phylum Chordata; class Actinopteri; family Pomacentridae; genus Chromis; species Chromis chromis. The sequence goes on along the minus strand of OMNN01090669.1, from coordinate 17,158 downwards.
CCAGCACTCTCTCTCTGATCAACGGATCGGCATCTCCCAAAGTAGAACCGTCCGGATCTCAGTCAGTACCTCAGAGGAAGAGACTTCTGAAGGCTCCCAGCCTCGCAGAGCTGGACAGCTCCGACTCTGATGTAAGTGTGTGTCTGAATTGTTGTTTTTAGAAACCGTATCCAGCACAGTAAATAGTGACTGATGTGCTTGTTATATTCCCTACATGCAGGATGAGATTGTTGGGCACAAATCAGCAAGCAGCTCCAGTGTGGCGACGTCCTTGATGGATGACACATCCCCGGAGTCTGTGCTGGGGAAGAAAAGTGAGTCAGGAAATATGTCTACACCTTTGACTGACAGTGATCGATGAGTTTTAATCTTCCAGCCTCACCAGCCACGTTCTCCTGACTCTTTTCTATTTAGTGACTGTTTATAATGATTAGTTCTTGATCCCTGTATTAGCCAATCAATGGGTTCTTACCGGTTGAGGGGCCTTTTTTATTCTCTTTTATCTTCCATCTTTGAACACCAGCTCCACCCATGTTCCTGCCGATCTCCTCTACACCTCAGCCGGAGAGGCGTCAGACCCCCCAGAGGAGACACTCCATCGAGAAGGAAACACCGACCAACGTCCGACATTTTCTACCACCCTCCAAACAGAACTCCAAGTCTCTGGTGAGTGCGATTTTTGTGTATCCTTAAGCCCCATGAAATGTACCAGGAAGAAAAATAACATTTGAAGAATCTCATAATGCATCAGTTTTAAAGCAAATTACACGCGTCACTGTTTTTCTTTGCTCTGTTGGCTTTCTGGGGGCAGTTGTAGCCTGGAAAAGTTTTAACTTGCACCTGGTCCAGTAACTTAATAATACAGAGAAACAGAGGGAAGATAAGAAGAGCAAGATCTGTACACAAAAAGGCTGCGAGGAGGGATTGAAACTAAACACACGCTGCCATCTGTCTGATCCTTTTGTTGGCTCTTCCCCTGGATCTCGTCCCTCGTTCTGTTCTTCCTCTCTCCCACACACACCTCCGCCTTCTCTCGTTCAGGTTGGGATGATAGCCTCATTCCACTCCTGGATTCCCTTCTTCCTCCTCCTCTTCCGCCCCTCTCCCTCCGCTCTCCACCCTTTGCGGAGCTCCCACCCCGTCGAGGCGTTTGTGTTGGGGTTGGTGAAGGCAGTCTTTGCTCTGTGCAGAGGCGTTTACATGAGACGGAGAGAGTCAGCCAAGGTTTGCCAGCCTCCCCTCCAGTCAGTCCTGGAATAATAATAACTGTAGCTGCACATCGTCTCTTAACGCTTCCGGCTTCTCTATAGGTCATTCATTTATAGGGCAGGCTGCTGCCATGATAGACTGAGGACAAATATGTGATCAACTAGCGGCTCTTCTTATTAATTTCACTGCTGTGGATAACATTTTAACACAGTAGGTAGCTCTGGCTAAACTCCATTTTAACCTGCTCTTGTGTAGTACTAATAATGTGTTAATTGGTCCTTGCATGCATTTACTATTATTTATTTGAATGTATTGTCTGGTTTGTTATAATTTGACTTCCATGCATTATTTTTTCATGATTTTTCTTTAGTTTTTAAGCCTTTTTCAGGCTAGTTAGGACAGAGAAGACAGAAAATAACAGGAAATAGTGACAGGGAACACCAGACCTCTATTTCTTTCTTCTTTAGATTCAAAACACAATTTAAGATTTGTTTTAATATGCTTTTAAAGACTGAAGCTTCCGTTTGAAGTCGTCTGATGTTTCCCCTCCTTGTGTCTGGTCACAAAGCAGTGTACTGTAGATGTCAAGAGTCATAAGATCACCAGGAATCACAAGGCATGAACTCGCACTGCAGCAGTCAGTGAGCGACTCATGATGCACGGCTGTTAAAAAGGCCTGCTTGTTTACTTTCTTCTTCCCAACTTTCTTTTGTCTTTTGGTTGCATGATTTTACTATGATTATTTATATTAAAAGACCCAATTGCTCCAAAGTCTGCCTGAAGTCCTCAAACTCTCACACTCCTGCCAACAACACAAGTGCAATACAAGCTGTCTCAACTCAGAATGAGCTGAATTCATTCTGGATCATGATGAGTTACCTGCAAAGTAAAACTATAAAACACCTTAAAGACTAAAGGCAATAGAAACGTAGAAGCAGGAAAACCTTTTGATAAACTGTTTGTCTGCAGTGAAGTGTTTAATTAGAGCTAAACTGATAAAAAAGCATCTGTTAACTTTTAAATAAGTCAGAAGTCAAAGTACAGAAATGCTTTGAGTTTGACTTTACACCCAAAAACATAATGTGAATAGAAATAATATAGCTGCAATACACCTCAGAAACCCTGTGTCCATCCATTTCCTTTATTTTATTGTTTTTTTTACATGCATAACTGAAAACAAAATGTTTTGTAATCACATTTTTTTATACCTCTCTGACAATAAGATAAATGATAAGTCACAAATGTGTAAGGACCAAGCTGACACTGTACTGTAACTGTAGATAAATGTGCTTCTTCTGCCTGATTGTATCTTCATTTATGTTCCATTTATTAACAATAAGTACAATTCATGCAGACAGGTGCAACTGAACAATTACTTTATTAACATGACAAGTAACAGGAAAACATTTTAAAGCAAAAATCTAAGTCTTAGTCTGTCCTCGGTGTCCTCAGGTAAGAAACAGCAGTAGAATATCTTTGTGAACCAGAAACAAAGCCCTTGATTCCACCCTCATCAACCATCATGGCGTCGCTTGCAAATCTCTGCAATGGTGTTTAGCATGTCTGCTACTAAGAAGCTGAGTCTCTCTACCAGGGCATCTTCAGGGTACCTCTGTAAAACCTTTTCCTGAATAGACAGGACCATGTTGTCTCTGATGGAGCAGGACAAGGTGACCTGACAGAGCAGCAGAGACCCAGTCCTGAACTGCTTTTGTTACCCCAGCAGCCATTTTGCTGAGCTGCTGGCAGGGCATGTTGAAGGAGGTGTCCAGAGGAGGAGCCTCCTGCTGCTGCTGCTGCTCTGTCAGGCTCTTGGCATATTTTTCATCCTGGCTCATGATCTTGGGATGCCCGTAGGTTACAGTCATTTACAATTTGTTTTAATACCACCTGAGAACAACACAGAAACGTCACAACCACTGTGCTTTTACTGCTGTTAAATGTGTCAAACATAACTCACTTCAACTTCAGGGGACTGGCCTCTGGTGAGTTAAGCAGTATCTTTATTCTGGTGTTCACCTCCCACATCTGAAACAAGGAGTGAGATATGATGAGCAAGCTGGAAAAAATCAAATGGCATGTAACAAATTTCAAACTAGTGCTGAATCTTTTCAGGATTGTGGTCTTACCAGACTGAGAAGCGGTCTGGCATCAGCCTCATAGCAGAGGAGCAGAGCAGCAAGCATCCAAAGTACAAACCTTCATTTCCCATATTCCACAACAACCAACAGCATCTTTTCAGTGGCCCCTTACTGCTTGCTAACTACTGGCCCTGCAGGATTCAAGTATTCACTCCAGTTGTTTCCACATCATGAGCTCACTCTGATCTGCCTGTTTCTTCACTGAACAATGAGGACAGTTTTATGATGCAGCCTGGACCCACTCATACTGCTCTGAAAGGTGCACAGGGAGGCCTGTCTGTGCACTGAATGACACACTGAGTCCTGTGTGTGTTGAACCTGCCAGGATCACTCACCGCTTTGTGTGTGCGTGTGCATGTGTGTATGTGTTTGTTATGGCAGGAGGAGTTCTGTTTCCCTGTGGAGTGTCTGTCTCTGACGGTGGAGGAGGTGATGCACATCAGACAGGTGCTGGTGAAGGCAGAGCTGGAGAAGTTCCAGCAGTACAAAGAGATCTACACGGCTATGAAGAAGGGAAAGGTAACACATTTTTTTCCCTTCCACACATCGCTTGTATCATGTACAGTATAAACTCTCTTTTTGACACTGTTTATGAATGAGTAAGGCTGAGTCGACTACACCATGACAAAAAGAGTAAATATATCTTTCTCCTGAGGGGGTTTTGATGCCTACATGTGTTTGCAGCCTTTTTATTCTGATGTCTTCTTTCTCCTTTTGTTGCAGCTTTGCTTCTGTTGCCGAACCAAAAGGTTTTCCTTTTTCACCTGGTCCTACATCTGCCAGTTCTGCAAAAAGTAAAACATCTCAGAGGATTATCTGTCATCTTTTGCACTAAATACTACTCTGCATTTATGGACTTGTGGCTGCTTTCCTTCATCTCTTCCTCTGTTTTCTCTCTCACTCTTCTGTTTTGCAGGCCTGTGTGTTCACAGTGCTGCAAAAAGGTAAGTCATGGAGGACAGAGCCATCAGCCAATCAGCTGCCTGTGCTGCTGCTTCATATTTGTTCTAGTAGCAATAATGTGGTCCCATTCAAATAGCCTAACTTCACTTTTTGGATTGAGGGGTGGAAATATAATGGTTTTGCAGTGGCGAATAGTGGTCAGAGACTTCTTGGTAATTTCTACCAGTCAAATCTCAACCAAATTTAAACCCAGGGCACGACACTGTCAGAAGATATATAGATCAGCATTCCTGTGTTTCCAGATGCAAATTGAAGAAGATTTTAACATTCAAAATGGCTCCGACAAAAAAACCTCTTGAGTTATTATGTGAGACCAGAAGTTGTCATAACAACATCATCTTCCTCAGTATGGTTTCTCAGTATTTACATTCATGCCTTCCATGTCTAACAGATGCGGCTGCCCTCCAAACCTTATTCCAGTTTGCCCATCTACTCCATTGGCTCGACCAACACTCTCCCCAGGGAGAGAATAACCGCCATGGCTACTGTTGGACAAGGACTCTCTGTGGCTGAGGGGCCGGGGCCGTCAGCAGTGGAAGGGGCCGCTGCGCCCCCCACTCTGAAAGGAGCAACAAAAGCAGCCTCTAAAGGAGCTGCTAAAGCTTCTGGAGCAGCAGCAGCAGGGGCAGGGGCAGCAGCTGCTAAATCAGATAAATCCTCCAGTAGCCCGCAGCGCCACGGCATCCAGAAGACCATGTCCAAGTAAGAGCAACAAACAGCATTATCCACTCTGTCAGGGGTGTGTGTTCGTCCTCATGTTGCCTGAGTATGCAGACATTTTAGAAACATCAAACGAAACTCACTCCAAATGCTGCGGTATTAAACTCAGAAGGCTGAGAATCACACACAGTATGTGCTCCTCATCACAAACTGCAAAACTGAAACATAGACACAGCACAACGCAAAGGCCTCAGTCACTGTGGTTGCTGCCTGGGTGCTGCCTGTCCTCTTGGACCACATGATACATCCAGTTTGCTTCTTTGGACTGTCTGTCACTGACATCTAGTGGATAAAAATAAGACTAGCAGGTAGCTGACTAATTGTACACATTGATTTGCCATCTATCAAAGACACAAACATCTCTTCGTCGTATGAGCAACAAGAAAATTGAGAAAGGGTGTTCGCCTTTTATCCAACTGATTTTAGTTATGTATGAATTCATGTAGTGATACTTTTACAGCTGCAGTATGTATCATTCCCTAAAACCACCAAGCATTTTTGCACATTTTCTATTTATTTTATGCACTGGCTAAACAAATAAAGATATTATGACACAGTCACTGTTGAACATTTACATGATGCAAGACAATTGAATTTTGAGTCTTTGCAGTTTGGGTGAACTGACCCTTTAAATGTGTTTATGATCACCCATCGCCTGGGTTGTCCACAATCACAAACTCAGAAATTAGAACAGTAATGTAAACTGTCAATTTATAAAAAACAATCCTAGGTTCTGGTCCTGTTTAAGCCCAATTCCTTTGTTTCTCTTCCATGTAGGTTTTCAAAGCACGGCTCTCTGAAGTCTCATGAAGAGCTGGAGCTTCCCCCTGAGCTGACAGAGGACTGGGCCTCCATGGAGGTGTGTGTGGACTGCAAGAAGTTCATCACCGATATAATTGCCTCCAGCAAGCACAGCCTGTCACTGGCCACCAAGAGGGCTCGCTTAAAACGCAAGACGCAGTCCTTCTACCTGTCCTCCCCTAAAGGAAGGGAGGATTACCGGCCCTCCGAACGAACAATCAATGAAATCTAAAACTCTGTATCTCTCTGTCGGGCTGCTTCCAGCTACAATGGCACAATTCTAAAAACTCAGCACTGGGTTTGATCTTAGTGTCTGTGAATACTTGAGTCAGAGAAAGCTGTCCGAATGGTTGGTGGTGGACAGTGTGGTTTCTGTTGGCGTGTCCTGATCATCGTGTACAGCTCCCCCAGACAACAGCACACTGTAGATCTGCCGGTCTCCTTGCTGTTTTACAATATCATCGAAGAATATCAACAAAGATCCTTTAACCTCTGGCCACAGACATTTGACTGAAAAGAGAAGTGGAACTCAAAGTGGACTGACTTCCCTCCCCTCTGATCCCTGTGACAGCTCGGCAGTGTGGTCCTCCCCAACTCACGTTCAACTCAAAGCACAATGCGGAAGAGAGATCATGTTGTAAACTGAGAGTGAAAATACAGAATATTAAACTGTACGTTTTGTATGGGTTATAATTTAGTTTTTTACATATGTGTGTACAGTAAATGATTGTTCGATAAAATGTCACCCGCTCTTTTTTAATTTGGATTTCTGCTAATGATGCTCGGGGAGACTTTCCCTCCTCTTTCGCACTGTCAGCATTCTTTAAAGCATGCGTATGTTTTTCATGAGGAACACTCTCCATGTTTGACTTTCCTCCATACAAAGAGAAAAATCACCAAATGATAGTGCCAAATGATCCCTTTTTTCTCATCTGTATGTCACCCAAGGAAAAGTTATTTCCCCTAATGGACATTTAAAGTGATCTTACAACAAAGTTGGCCAATCCCTACTCATCCAATCCCCTCTTCACAACATTATTCTATGTTTAACGCTCATAAATGTGGTTAAATTGCCTCATCAGAACTATGTCGGTGTAGTTTAATTGGATTTGACTGACGGCAGTCTGCTGCCCCATGATTTAGTATTGCACTTCTAAAAGGTTATTTTTTTAAATGGCCAAATTGGCCCCGCTAATGCTGAGATATTGTTGTTTAAGCCCCCCCAAAATGTAACTACCCTTAGTTTGAGCATCCCTGACTAGTAAATGTGCATGGTATGACACAATCTTTCTGTTATGAACTCATCTGAGTCTCAATCTTAGTACGAAACAACCTAGATTTTATGATACGACTGTTTTCAGAGGTTGTGAAGACTTTATGTGTAACAATCAGTGCAGTGCTTCTATGAGCTAACCCCCCAAAAGCACAAGCAAAAGATCTCTCGTGTGAAAGAACCAACACTTTAACAGAGTTCATACAGACACAGACTGCTCATAGTTAGAGGGTATTTGAGAAATGTTAGTTTTAGGGCCTTTAAAGCACATCGCTTAACCATTATTTACTCATGTGCACAGCTGGATTAAAACATTATCACCTACAGTATCATTTGTAGGATTTTTCAAACGTGCATTTTAATAATTTACATGAAAAATATACATCTTTTCGCATTTTTTTTAAATGTACCTTTACATTGATGAATATACAGCATATGTTAACTCCTTCACTTTTCTTTATGTTAACTTTTCATCTTGTGTTTGTGTAAATATGACTCATAATTAAATGCCTCATGTACAGATGATGATACTCAGTTCACTGTATAGGCAGCAAAAACTGACACCGTCCTGCTGTTTAACACGTAAAGCAAATCTTAATATAACGCCTTTATGATTTCCCCTTTGTCTTTCAGAGTCTCACATGTAGGAATTAATACCTGCACTGTGGCCTGGATGTTTATTTTATTACCCGACATATTTCTGCCTTAAAAGTTGCCTTTTATTATCATCCTCACACGTTGAACAGTCATCTACTGTCACTGTACATACTTTGTTTCTACTGGTTTGTTTGTAGATCAGGTGTGTGTTGCCTTGAAGATGACAGCGAGACTGCGGTAAAAGTGCGTCTCTGAGGGGGAAACGTTTCCCAGTACAGCGTGTTCAGGTCATAGTGGAGGGGGAGGAGTGGGAAGAAACCTCACAGTGTGACAGACAGCATCATGCATGTACTACAGTGTAGCTTGTACCTTCAATCTGTATTACCTTCAAGCTGTAACTCCCTGCAGAGAGTGCAACAAATGATGACGACAACAATAAACTGTAATGCAATACCTGAAAACTGTCTCTTTGTCTTGTATTTAACAGAATAGGAAAAAAACTAAACACCCCTGCGCAATATGTCAAATGATTCAAATCTGTATCATCTTAATGTAATTTTCAAATCTTCGAGGTTGAGCAAACTCTTCATTACTGAGTATCAAGCTGGAATATTCCTCTTCTGCTAAGCTTTTGCAGACCGGAGTCATCCAATATTTTGGTTTATCCACACTAATACATGGTGCTACCTATAAATGGCATCTGTCCAGCACCTTTTATGCTCATGCAGCCCATATCATCACACTCCCCCCTTGGTGCTTCACTGTCAGGAGTATGCCCTATACTGCCAAACGTATCTATCCTGATTTCAGTTGACCAAAGAGTGCACCCCTATGATCAGGCTTCTTTTCATGTTCTTTAAACAAGTTTAAGTTTGCATTTTTGTGCTACACAGCTAGCACGTCTAAAGCAGGTGCCGATCTGTTTTTCAAAGCTCAGTTGTGCAAGTAGCATCATCTGACTCTGATTAGTGGTACCGTGGCTTATCTATACCTCCCGAATACCTCTGCAACTGTGTTTCCACTGATTCTTAGTTGGTCACCAGTCTTCCTGTATCATTTTCAAACTTTGTGAAGGTTCACAGTTGGATTTTTCATTTCCTCTGGCAATTCTTTCCCATGTAGATCTGTGATGCAGCCCACTGGTCCAAAATGAAGGAAATTCTGGTGTTGACAGGTAATTTTATAAACATGTTTATGGAATTGGGCAATTTGGATTCACAATCACAGCCGTACTCAGTTTAGTTTCAGTGATCCCAGGCTTTTTAACTCGTGTGTCAGTGTGTGTATTCATTTGTTGCACTGGGTTTCTACTTTGGGGCCTGTATTTCCAATATAGTTTTTCTAACATATTTGTTTTCTTGCAGCTAAAAACACTTGGTGTCTGGTTTGACAGTAATATGAGTTTTGAGCAACACAACACAAAGCATCATGTTTTTATCATCTTAGAAAGGTTAACAACATATTATACTTGGATTACTGCAACAGCCTTTTAAACTGCCTGAACTAAAAATCTATTTATTGGCTCCCAACTTTACAAAACTCAGCTGCCAGGCTTCTAACCAGAACCAAGAGAAATGATCCTATCACTCCTGTCTTCACCTCTTTACACTGGCTCTCAGTATGTTCAAGAATAGGTTTAAAGATTTTACTGATACTTTAAAGGTTCTTCATGGTCTGTTATCTCCCAGTTATATCTCTGACCTTTTTGTACCGTATGCACCAGTATGCACTTTCAGATCCTCTGGCAGGGGTCTTTTGTCTGTTCCAGTGGTTTGGCTGAAAACTAAGGCAGACAGAGTATATGCAGTCAAAAATCCAAGGCTCTGGAACAATCTGCCCCCAAAAATCTGGTCGGCTGAGTCAGTGATCCCTTTTAAGTCCCTTGCCTTGAGGTTTAATCTACTCTGAACTGTCTTTTATTTCTTTTACTAATATTCTTACCTTGTCCAACACTGTATTAGTTTTCGCACTCCATGTCATGTTTTATCTAGCATTTAAAGTGATGATTTTATGATTTGTCTGTTTTATTTTGCTGCCTTGTGAAACACTTTGTAACTCTATATTAAGATTCTTCCTTATTATTATTATTCCTTTTTTATAGTTATATTTTGTATTTTATTGTGTTTTTAATGTTAAAGGACCTTAAGTTGCATGTGTTGCATGAAAGGTGTTATACAACTAAAATATATTATTTAATACTAATAACCATATTCAGCCACAGTTTCACCATTACAGTCACACAAAGCAGCTGCAGGTGTAACTCAGCCACATTATTCATTTCACAAAATAAATAAGGAGCACAAAACGCACCACATAACGTCACATCATTTCCTGTTCTGTAATATTTCCAGAGTAAAACATTGGTGTTGTGTTTTACTGTATCAATAAAGTTGCGAGGAAAAAAAACGGCGCCCTGTTACCATAGTGACGTATAAACTTGCGGCTAATAGCATTAGCAAGTTGAACTTCTTTCGAAGGGTAAACTGTTATTTACCCGCACTGAGAGTTGGAGTTACAGGGAAAGTGAAGTAAGTGAATGTTTTTACTTGTTACAACTAATAAAAACAGTTAAACTAACCGTGTTTTTATGACAGGATACAGAACGTTAGCTACTAGCTAGCACCCTACTGCAGTGAACCGTTGTATAAGCGTTCAGAAGGGTTAGCTTAAACCAGACACCACTATAGTTATATAGTATAAAAATGTATGTCTTTTGGAAAATTTGGCTGATTAAAGAGCTATTGAGACATCACACATGTTTTGGTATAGCACCATGCTAACAGCAACTTAAAGAAAAATTGCATATAGTTGACTTTACATGTCTACTTAAAGCCCTGAGGGCAGCTCAGACTTGTGCCCTGTGTTTTCCACAGAATGTCTTTATCCAGGAGTCAGAGTCTCAGAATGGCAGCTGCACTGGGGGACTATTCACCCAAGCTGGACATAGTGGGACATTTACTGACAGTGCAGATCAGCAGGGAGTCAGCTGCACAGGTGACTTCACTGTTTATTACCTGTTCATGTTCCCAGCCCAGAGCAACATCTGACAAACAGCTGTCTGTTGCTTTGATCTCATGATGATGATGTGAATGTTTGTTTTTTTAATCTAGGGATATTCTCCCTCTCATGAGCACGACTAATATACTGACTAAACTCTTGTGTCTGTGTGTAGGAGAAAGTCGGGCTGGCCAAGCTGTCAACAGATTGGTGAGTAGCACCACAACAGGCAGAAAAACATTATGTTGCATCGACTTTTTCTCTGACTTGGTTTCTCTCCCTGCAGTCAGCGCATCTCGCAACAGATGTCCTCGTTGTCTTTGGAGCTGGAGGAGAAGCAGAGTTTCAGCTCTCTGCTGCAGGCTGTGGAGGAAGAAAGGCAGAGGCACAAGGCTGAGGTCAAGAAAAGGTTCATAGCTGCATTATTTTTAAACAATATTAATAATACTAACTTAAATCCTACTAAGAATTCATAGCTAGACAATATGTGGTGTGATTTCTGAGCAGAGGAATGTTACATTGGAGAATAAAGGAAGAGCGAAAGGGGATAGTTTGTATTACATCAGTAATGTAAGTTTCTCTCCTCCCAGAGAAGCAAAGATTGAACTGGAGTATAAGGCACAGACTCTACAGAGGCAATTTGAGGTGTTCCAATTAAAAACGGACAAACTGAAGGTAAGAGTTTACATTTCCTTTCAAATATCTCAGTTAATCAACTCCTGGTTGGAGTAGGTAGAAACTAAAAGATCAAACGTTCAGTATGGGGGTCCAATAGTGCCAATACCCACTGTCCTTCAGGACATGGACAGCCTTTGCAGAGATCTGGCAAAACAGCAGAAAGAGCAGTTATCAAAGATCGCCAGCAAAAAGAAGACTGAGGAGAGAACCGCTGAGCTGCAGCTCCTGCTGAGACAGAAAGAGACCTGTCAGGCAGAGAAACTGCTGGAGGAACAGCTGGAGGTGGGTCCCACTGTCCATCTAGTCCCACCACCTCAGCAAGACATGACGAGTGTTCTTACATTTTAGTAACACATCTACACTTTAGATTCCATAGTTAAATGTTGTCTTTTCCTCCTTCTTCTCTCTCAGCTGCTGCAGAAACAGTTGAAGGAGGAGATTATGTGTCATCAGCAGTCTGAGAAGTTCCTGCAAAATCAGCACGAGGTTGGTACAGCAACATTACTATGAATATCAGATACTGCTATGCAATTGGTTCTCTTTTTCTAGTGTAGCTGCACATCAACACCTAAACCCCAGTGCTGCACTCTCAGAAGCTGTGGTTTAAACTGCACATGCGGTTTAGTCTAAAACCAGTCCAGTTTCACTGTGTGTTAAATCACCTCAGTGCCATGAAAGGTCACTGTACCTGGTATTTAAAGGTCCCATATGGTAGAAATCCATTTTTATTGTGTTTTGTATGTTTTCTAAACTTGGGGTTGTAAAATAAAAACTGTGAAAATATGAAACTCCTTACTTCTGGTACTGTTCCAGTCCACCCTCAACTAGATAGCCTCCCAGCCTCACAATTCGCCAAATTTACTCACTGAAGCTGCTTCGGCTAACTCTAAAATACTTCAACCACAAGCAAAGTACCCGAAAATGCTCTCATGTTGGCTGCTAAAGTGGACACAACAGTCGTCATGCACTCCCAATATCTGAGGAACTCAAGATGCAGTGGACTACTTTTATTTTTGATGGAAATGTACCCACAATAGGAAAATGCTTAATGTTAGCACATCGCACGGCTAATGTGGCTAACATTACCATTAGCTTTGATCTTAATGTCCACAGGTCCGAGCTCTGTGGATGACTGTGATGATCAAACATGTGGTTCATCTGAAGATGAAAAGTGTAAACCAGTTTAATTAACTGCTGTGTCATGCTATTATTCAAGTTCACTGATTTCTGAGAATGCTGACTGTAATTGAAAGTCACACAGAAACGGCTCCTTTTGTTTTCCTTGCTGGTATTGATTTAAAGCTTACGTTTTACAGCAGAAGTTGATCTTTTTATTTTCAATACTGCCATTAAAGCGGTCAGTCTTACTATTTTTATTAGTGTTAATATTAACCACGTAGAACGCTAATCTTCTATTGTTGATCAGGAGCTACAGCAGCTGTTGGACAAGTGGGAGCAGCGCACAAAGCAGACGCTGCAGGAGAAAGAGAAGAAGCTCAACACTGTGAGCTGCAAAAAAACGCTGAACTTCGACAGACTAATGGAGATGAAGAGGCAGGTGAGGACTACTCAGCAGCTGCCGACGCTGAACAGCTCACTGTTAGATGAATGTTAATTAGCTGCTGATTTCAGTTCAGGGAGATGGAGCAGGTGGCGTTGAAGGACAGGGAGGAGCAGGAGAAACTACGCCAACATCAGGCAGTGGTCAAAGCTGCTACCAAGGTAACATCCAATTAGAGCACCGATACGAGCCTCACCAATGCATTTCTCACTCTTTTAGATCTGCCATGTTGTTGGGTTGTTTAATGTATTAGTCTGTGTTTCTGACCCTGATCTGTGCAGCTGCAGGCCTGGTGGAGAGGCTGCATGGTCAGACGAGGCCTTGGCTGTTTTAAAAAAGAGGAAAACAAGAAAGGCAAGACGAAGAAGGAAGGAAAGAAGAAAAAGAAGAAGTGACTTTTCTCTGCGATACTGCTTCTTGATAGTGGCATAATGTACATATTTGAATGACAACAATAAACACTAACGCCACATGTGAAAGTTAATGTCTTTGTTCTTTATTAAAAAGTCTTAAAACAGATTCTTATCATTTCAAACATGCAACAAAAGTCAACTAATCCCACACAATGTTTCAGAACAATTACTTCAGGTAACATCAGGTTGCATATCAGCATCATATATGAACATAAGAGAGCACAAGAGAGGCATCTTTAATCCAAGGCCTCTTATTCCATATTTATGTACAGCGTGTCCTGAATGGAACGGTCAGACAAAAAATAATCAATACCAAACATAAATATGAAACAAATCAAAATGACTTCCAGCAATAAACACTACTGAGTAGTCTACTGTCAACTGACCATAGGCCATACATTTTCTGCCTTTATCATGACATGATAGATTTCAAACACAGACACACAGCATCAGTTTGTCTATGCAATCACACAGTATACAGTTGAGCTGATACAAAAAATTTAACAGCAAGTTATTTTCCCTATCACACCACAGGAATTCAGTTACAGAGGAATGAGTCATCAGAGACTCAGCAGAGTAAAAAAAATTCCTGCTGCTCCCCAACTTTAAGCCCTCACATCTGACAGAGGAGGAGAAGTCCCAGCATTGCCAAACAGGAAACACTCTGAGGAAAGAGGATTATTTTAGGAAAAAGGTTTTGAGGAGCTGACGTTTGTCTGTGCGTACTGGGACTTTTACAACACTGGAATTATGTTGTGCTTTTAAATAGCAAATGTTGAGTCGGTGAAAACGGGGACGGGAGCAAAAACAGTGACGCTCGTCAGATTGTCAAACTAAAAACTGGTAATTTCAACAGACACTTAATCATCAGTGGGAAATGTAATTGCTGTTTCTCACACATTTCATGATGTTAAAACGAATAGCATATATCACATATATCTTAAATATATTCATGAAATAATTTACTGTTCTCTGATATTTCAGGATGAAACAAATACAAAACTTAGATGCAGCCCTAACAAGTCAAAAATAAATAAAAAATAAATTAAGAAGACAGAGACTGGGTCTGTAGACAAGTATTCTGGAGACTAGGAGACTAGTGGGTAGTGTGCTTCAGCTCCATGTAGCCAAAGTACCATAGTCTTGGTTCTTCTGTTTCAGTTGAATGGTTGGCTCTGCTCAGCATGCATGTAGTTGTTGTCTCCAATGATGACGCAGTTGAGGTGGGAGCTGTGGACGGTGACACTCAGATGCTCCGCTAACAGAGGGGGAGGCCAGAGAGGAGGAGGGGGAGGAGTGGGAGGAGGAGGGGAAGTCATCTCTGCTGCCTCCTGCTGTCCACAACCGCAGCTGCACCTCATCTGACCTGTAACACAGCAGCAAGTTTGTACTTGTCATGAGGGCAGCCTAAGTGCTGTGATACAACAACAAACTACTACTATATTTGATACAACTAAAGCAGAAATATGCATAGAACACAACACAGCTTAGTAAAAAGTGCAGCTTGAAATTGTAGGGAATGCTGTATGAGTCAGTTTTGGCTGCTACCCACTGTGCATATGGAGCTCAGATTCCTGCATCAGAGGCTGACGTTCTGCCACAGTGGATGGGTAGGTCTCATTTCCGATGACACAGTCGATTAAGGTGGAGTTGCTGATGTTGACGATCAAAATGGTCGATGGCGGACTCTGGAGCGCAACTGTTTATGAGTGGGCGAGGCAGAAAAAGGGGAAAGGGAATATGAAACTAGGAAGTTTTTGTTCCAGAGTGATGTAATATCAAAAATGTGACACTGTCAAAAGTTTCCTAGAAGTTCCTGAATAAAGGTTTGTTTCACAAACTGCTGATATGTGAAAAGCAACATATCAGAGGAAAAAGGAAAGGACAAAAGGAAGTGGTTACCTCATGCCTTGTGTGTGAAATTACATAACTTTAGCTCAAATTATACCTGTGAAACACCTACGCATGGAGCTAGTTGGTGCCAAACTGCAGCACAAATGAATTAAAGGTTAATGGAGTCAGTGAAGGTTAAAAGGAGTCAAAGACATACAAATGTATGTTGAACTGCTAACTGACATACATTTTGCTTAGTATGTAAGGAAAATGAGATAGAGGAATACATTAAAGAGATTTGAAGATAAGAGTGTTTTATTGCAAAGATTAAAATGTCATACAAAAAGCTGAGCTTACCTTGTGTATTTGTATCCTCCTTGGGTTGATGAGTTGGAGCTGTAAAGGCAGTGAAAGTGGAAAAAACACAGTTTTAGTAATGATATGATTGTTGATGTAATCATGTGTATGCAACAATGTGGACAATATTTCTAAAATTAAAACCATGTGTGTGATCTTACCTGAGCAGCATATGACTTTTTCACACAACAGAGGTTCTAAAGGCAGGCAGAAGAGCTGGCAGGCTCTTATGTAGCTCTTCTGAGCCATTCTGTGCATCACCTGGACGATTCTCTGCATGCTGGAGGGTTTACAAGCCACGACCTGGAGGATAAGAACAGCCATAAAGAGTCAACTCTGCTAGTTTAAATAATGGCCACACCTCAGTCCTAGAGAGACACAACCAGGTGGCTAAATGGGGATTTCATCTCCTGCTTGTTTGCTAGGTCACGTGCACTCTCTTGCCAGCAGCAGGTAGGTGAAGCGGGGATTTTTGTTGTTGTTGTCAATAGAAAACAATATGCGGAAATGGTGTTATGGTTGAGGCTAAAGTTTTACCCTAAAGCCAAACTAGTTGTAAAGCATTTCTTTCCACCATATAAAACAAAGACGAGGGAGCACTTTTGTGTTCTATCTAGTACAGGCTACATAATATAGCTATAAAAACAAGGAAGACTTACTCTCATCCAACTTATATGCGTTATAAGAAAAATATTTCTAAAGAATCTCACCTGATTCGGAGGAGTTCTTTCTTTCATCTTTTCAGAATTGCGGTCAGTACAAAGACGCGAGGAGTGAGCCTCTGGGTTGTTCATCTTTCGTGTAGTTGTGATAATATCGCTCTGAAAGCCGCGGCCAACACCGTCTGATATATAGGAGATCGATTTAGAAAAGCCCCCGCGCATGCGCACTACAACTTGGGGTTTCCCTTAGATCGACTTACCAGAAAATTCTCCTCAGCTTGAAAACACTGATAACATTACATCACTCTTTGCATGTTTTGGACCTAAACGATAAATACCGTCTGCCTGGGAGTTTGTGTGTGATAGTCAGCAGTTTTGCATGTGACAATAACATGGAAGTACTGTTAAATATTAAGTTATGTCTCACGTTAAACTAAATCTGCATTTGTCTTTACTTTGTATCAAAATTCCCTTCATTGGTCTGTTGTTGTTTTCCTTTTCTAATGCAGATGCAAGCTTCATAACTCCATATATGTTAGTTTCACACCACATAATATTCAGATTTAGTGATCAAATGGGTAAAAGCAAAGCTGATCATGCAGAGACACGTTTTCTACAGTGACCTGTTTTTTGCCCTGAAGCCTCAAAATGAGGTGGAAGAGATGATGCAACTGACATTCATGCATGTTTTGCTTTGTGGTAAAGCCGCCCACAATGCCTACTTGAACTTGAACTACTTGGGTAGTAGTAAAGTGTAATACTTTTGAAGTGAAATGATGTAATGGTAAAATGAAGAGATCAATGGTAGGCCTACAAGGTGAACAAAGCCAAACCAAACAAAAAACATATTGTGAGAGACTGGTTTTAGCTGTTGATTGCCATATAAAAAACATAAGTATAGCAAACACAAACACATAACTATGTGAATACAGAATGGAATTCAAAATAACCAG
>OMNN01090651.1:0-11755 GCA_900302755.1 Chromis chromis | reverse complement strand
GTACTGTTCTAACAGTTGTTGCTTTGTTAAATTGTAATAAACCCACTGACTGTGGTTAATTTGCAAATAATTATCTCTTTGACTTATTCCTCAGAACCTAGTTAGCAACTTAGCATTGCTTTTTGGTCCATATGTGAGCAAGTGCTACAAAATAATTGCTTTTTAGCACCACAATTTTATTAGGGGCTTCTCTGGGCCCCATCTCAGTCATCGTTTACCGCCCCTTTACAGCGTCCCTGCACACTAGGAGCAGTGGGCTGCCGCGGTGCAGCGTCCGGGGAGCAGTCAGGGGTTAAGGGCCTTTCTCAGGGGCCCACAGTGGTGGTGACTGGGACAAGCAGTCGCTCTCACTTCCCCACCTCAACCTCTTGCCAGTCCGGGGGCTCAAACCGGCGACCCACCTGTTACAAGTTCGCTTACAAGTTCGCTTCACAAACCACTAGGCCACCACTGCCAATTTATGGCATTATAACTCAGATGATATGTTAGAATTCTCTCTACTCTGTGCTGTTTCCATACAGGTGCAGGACGTTATATTGCAGTGAAAAATGAGCCCACAATGAGGAAAAATATGACAGAAGCAAAAAATTCCCAGAAACTGCTTGGAGTTCAGTGTTAATCCACTAAATTGCACAGACCAACCCTGAACACTATTTACAATCAAGTAAAACTATTAAAATATTAGTAATAACCATCAATCATCATGGAATTAGTAGTATTTTCCCAAGAAATAAAACTGACATGGTTATCAAGTGCTTGAGTAGATGTACTGTCCAGCACTGCTAGCTTTAGGGTTCTTACACAAAGACTGAGTTACACACAGCTGTTCCAGACTCAGAGGCATCATAGTCTTTTGTTTTATGAGGCTCCAAAGATCCCACAGCCTCAGATGTCTCATGAGTGAGGACAAGAGTCCAGTATCATGACTCAAAGTCTGGCCATGAAGGTATCTCAGTCCATCCTCTGGCTGAATGGAAGCCAGTGAAGACAGTCCGTCGTTGGACATTCTCCAGACTTCTGCCACTCGGTTTATGTCCTGTTTGTTGATAAATGCAAAGGCCACTTCAACTGTTGTATTTTAGCAGCTGGTAAGAACACACACAGTGACGTGGCCACACACACACACACACACACACACACACATGTTCGCGGGGTCTAGACATGATGGGGTTTGATGTCGTGGGAGCTCTGTGGGGTGTAGTGGAGGATGAAGAGAGGGGAGGAAGAGGAGGGGTGGAAAAGTGGGATAAGAGGAGGAGGAAGATGGGGTGGAGTGAGGACAGCTGCTCATGAGGCTCCACCAAGGAGATGAAACAAACTCCTCCTTGTGCTTTTTCTTGTTGCATCGCTGCTTCTCTCTGCATTTCAGCCTCTTACACTTGCTGCAACATGCATGCATCTGCAAAAAACACCCAGATGTTTTTGCATTAGTTGTTTTGTGTTTCTTTATGTCGACTGATAAACCAACACTTTGACTTTTTATTGTGCTCTGTGCTGCACGTTCTATCTCTTGTTTCCTCATCCAGTCTACCACCTGTACTAAGATGCCACAGTATATTAAAGTTGTACATGTACGGTGTGATAACATTCAAGTTCAAGGTGGTGCTGACGTTGCTTCATGGGTTCGTTTCCAGGAACTTTCCTTTGAGAGCAGGAACCAGTTGCCCTACTTTCATTTTCAGCCGTGAAACCCTGGTACTTTCTGAGGGTTGTAGGGGTGGGGCTTGCAGTTTAGATAGAAAAACAGCAACTGCAATTACTTGTTTTGCTTGTTGCCTGTGGCTTACAATGATCAGAATCAAATAATTAACTAGAGAATTTGACCAATGGGCTGGAAACTAAGTTCACATTTTGTTGTCCATTTATGCAGAGGATTACTTTTAGAGGACATTTTACAAAATTCCACCTTTAATACATCACCTGACTAAGTCTCTTCCCAGATATAGATTGTTTTATGAATAGAAATGAACCATTTTATTGTGATCGACCTTTCGCTATATTGCCCAGCAGTATACAGGAGGGATACTCAGCTGGAGGAAAGTTCCTTGACATCAGTTCCTGGGAAACTTTAGGTTGAGAAGCCAATTTAGTCTGCATCCACACTAATAGTTTTTCATTATAAGACACTCCTTTAGTGTATTAAACCCCTAAAACTGAGACTTTTCGAAATGCTGCTCACCGTGTTTCAGTTTGAAAACTGTTTGATTGCATTTACGACACTCATGTAAGTTTTGTGAATGGGCCTGATCGTTGTTATGCTTGTTCCTGGAAAATGTAAACATTGTTCCTGGAAAACGTAAACATTGTTCCTGGAAAACGTAAACATTGTTCCTGGAAAACGTAAACATTGCCCCTGGGAAAACATAATCATTGTTCCTGGAAAACGTAAACATCGTTCCAGGAAAACGTAAACATTGCTCCTGGAAAACGTAAACATTTTCCAGGAACAAAAACATCAACATCAAACATAGAAATTCCAGGTGTTACTGAGCTTGCTGTCTGTGTTTTGTGCAGCTCTGGTCTTAGTTTAGTTTCTTTTCTTCCTCCGTAGCATTTTCTACAACTAAGCAACAAACATCCTCCTTCATATTTACACCAGCAGCCACAGGTTCAGGGAAAGATAATGTGATATGTGTTTTCAGACGTTATGGACAGACATTATTTCTGAAACGGTGCTAAAATGCTTGTCTGGACGAGATTTAAAAAGAAAACACTGGAGCGTGGACCAAACCTTACAGTCTCCATACAAGTCTTGAGCTAAAATGCACTTAAATGCTAATGTCATCGTGCTAATATGCTAACAATGAAAATGCATAGTGTAGCATACAAACACTTGATTAATACGAGACATGAAATACAGATAAGGTCGGTTGGACTTGGTCTCAAAATCCAAAATATTGAACAGATTAATATTTTGACTTGATGATGGCGCCATGATGTCACCAGTGTTATTACAATTCATGCTTAGGTGGACATGAATATTTGGATTACATTTCATGGCAGTCCGAGCAAAATATTACAAGAGAGAATGGACAAAATCATCATTGAATTTCAAGCTATCTCTTTGTTTTATTCCTTGTGTCTTATAAATACTGCCCTTTTGGAGATCCACAGTGACTCTTGCTAACAGTCACATAGTCAGCTTACTGTATGGCAAAAAACATGTAGTTCTTCTTGTACTCACAGTGGTAGCTCCTGCGTCGGTGTCTGACCTGCGTGACTTAGGAAGTTGCAGCTGGAGGCCATGTTGTGTCTGGGAGGGATCGGGGGTCAGTGGGTCGGTAGCCTCCCACCGAGTTCTCCCAGGACATACTGCTGGACATCTACTGTTCTGTTTCCAGTTCTCAACTAGCCTCTGGTTCTGGGGAATGCCGGATCCAACTTATGGTTCTGCAAAAAGAGAAGCAAAATGTATTGTTTAACACATTTTCATTTCTTTGCATTGTACATTGAAGTGAACCAAAAACAGTCATGCACGTGCAAACGGCTGTCACTAAAATCAAGAAAACGAGGTGTTTTTGTGGTTTCGGCTGTGTTAAGTGAGTGTGTAGGCCCTCAGCATGCATCAGAAACCTAAACCTGCTGAGGCGGGGCAGCAGCTGCCCCGGCATTGTGTGCGTCTGAGTGTGCCGAGGTGGCGTTCAGGTGGGGAAGAAGTGTGTCGGTGCAGGTGTTGGGGTGTGAGGAGGCGTGGATCTGAGGGTCAAGTTGCGAAGTGGGCGTGTTTGTGTGTGTGTGTGTTTGTGCTCCCCTCAAAAGGCGGATTACAGATACTTAACCAGCAGGTGTTCAAACTTCGATCACATAATCACCATATGGAATTCTTACTTAAGACTTTCGACTGAGTTCCTGGACTTTCCAATGAGATATGACAAAAGTAGTCACCACAAGCATAGGACAAGGACAACACGAACTCAGAAAAACGAATGTGTCTATTGCAGCTCTATAAGGGTCATGTTAACTTTGGACTCTCTACCTTAATTCTTGAGATTAATGCTGGTTCAGACTGACACGAAAATAGATCAACCTGCAGGAAATAGTGCCAAAAATGGGCATCTAGCATGACAAGTGATGGTTTTATCTTGTCTAGTGTATCATAGTTGACAACAACCAATGCTACAACAATCAACTAGTCTTCCATTGCAAAGACTATTCGATATCGGCACGAAAATAGCCCAACCTGAAGGACATAGGGCCAAAAATGGGTATTGGGCTCAACAATTAATGGCTTAAATGCCAAAACTAGGACGTCTCATTCCATTACAAGACTAGGCCATAAGAGGTTGTTTTACATTTTTTCTCCCATCATGGAACAACTTCCATAGTGTGTCCATGATGTTGACCTATCAGAGCACAAAGCACACAACATGGCGAAGTATAAGACACTACATACAGAGGGGTCCACAGTTGATTCATTCAGTATCATTATTTGTATTCTTGTTTCCAATAGTCAGTCTTTTTCCAATGACATCACACCGCTGGTGAAAGATGGCTGACTGTGATTGGTCAGGAACCAATGTGTAGTCTGTATCCTGTCTTGGTCAAGTCATAGCAAGAATTTGTGACGCAGAAGTCTGAAGGAAGTGAGAAAAACTACGTATGTTGGGGAAAAAATACAACTTTCCGAATAACTTGATTTTTACGTGAATCGGTGTAAATGTTTGTCTGTAAGTCTGACCCAATGTAAAGACAGAAAGTAGCCACCTGGATTGGCCATTATGGTGGCTACCTGCAAACATCTCGTATAACTTAAATTCTGTTTACATCTAAGGCTGTGGATAGGTTTCCATTTAGCATGTGTTAGCATTAAAGCAGTAGTAGGAATGCACTGATACTACTTTTTCTGCTTTGACTCTCTGCTGAGTAAAATCCTCAGTCCTCAATCCCCTTGTGGAGGTAGACCAGATATCATTGGTGAAGGCCGAAATGTTCTGCAACAGGCTGCTCATGAACTTTTGTGGCTTTGGTAGTAGTTTCAGTGATGTGGTGACAGCTGAGAATCTCGTACTAGGACTCTAGTATGCTGAGAATATGACAGAAGCTCACCCAGTACATTGATCTGACGACTAGCCATTGTCATATGAAGATGATATGGGATTTTGTTATTTTTTACAGATCATGCATTATGTTTTTACAGGATGTGCAAACTCTCTGAATATAATAATTGAAAGATTAACATCACATTGGGATAGAGCTGTATCAGATGCAATTTAATTGGAGTAGTTTTATGTGGGGCTGCACGGTGGGTCAGTGGTTAGCACCCTCGCCTCACAGCTAGAAGATCCCCGGTTCACGTCCCGGTTAGGACGCCTGGGATCTTTCTGTGAGGAGTTTGCATGTTCTCCCTGTGCAGCGTGGGTTCTCTCCAGGTACTCCGGCTTCCTCCCACAGTCCAAAAACATGCTGAGGTTAATTGATGATTCTAAATTGTTCGTAGGTGTGATTGTGCAACCCTGCAGACAATGGATGGATGGATGGATGGATAGTTTTATGTGTATGAATACCAGTGAATGAGCACCATATGTGACCAGTAGCCAGTACTAGTATAGATATTCATGCATTCATAGTTTTTACCCTTAAATAAGTTTTCCAGCATTTCTAAAAGAGATTTATAAGAGTGATTTCTTTGGATTTTGTTGGTTTTGATTGGATTTTTAATCAGATTAGTTGTTAAAGGTAGGTACAGACTCAGTTGTACTTAGACTGGGTACCTTGCCTCATATAGGAGACTGTTCTTGACATGTAAAAATCAGTATCTAATCACTCATAATGCATCACCAGTCAGTCTTCTCTTTAACAGACACAGTTGTGTTTCCATTATTTCTGATGACGTCACATCGACTCTATTAACCTTATCCATAATCACCACCTGCCTAACCTAGAATTACCCAAACCTGACCTTATTCTGACCTTAAACCAAACATAACGTTCGCTTCATGTGGACTTTTTGTTCCCAAACTGGAGGACAGGTGGTGGGTCCGAGTAAACAGATTCATGTCCCCACAACATGAGGAACACACACACACACTAGTGGTCACAGTGGTCTCGCAGTGTGACCTGCAGCGAGGCTCGGTGAAGTTAAGGTGACTCACTCACTCTCTCTAACACACAAACCACAAACGCACATATGGGCGCTCGGAAACACACACCATAACGCCCTCTGCCTTCACTTCACTCGCTCTAACCACAGCTACTTCCTTGGTGAAAACTGTTGGCTGAGACGGCAGGCGGTTAGTTTGATTACACACACACACACACACACGCAAACACACACACACACACACACATGCGCATATACTCCAAAGCCACAATGCCAGATTAATAGAAGCCAAACTAGGTGGCTTGTGATATCGACAGAAAGGCAATCTCTCTTCGGTGACACGGGGAGAGAGACTCAACTCCGAAGACAAAAAGTCATCAGCAAGGGGATTTGGAGAACCACAAACCAAAACCAGAAAGAGAGAGAGAGAGAGAGTCATAAAGAGCGGTGAGAGATAAAGGAAGATGTGTATGGCAACAGAGAGAAAGAGCGGAAGCAGCAAAGAGCTGTGAACAAGTCAAGAAACAGAGAAAAGACACCACAAACAGAGAATGATCCAGGGGAAGAGAGTGAAACAGTTTGGGGGATCACTTTGCGTCTGAGTCACTGGTCGACTGGAAAAACCACAAGGAGCTTTTTCTACAATCTCTGCCCAGGAACGGGACACCTCGGCTGGGGTAAGAACACCACATCTTCAGCCTCTTTACCTCCACTGCTTCTTGTGTGTTTTTAAAGATCCTGTTTTAGTTGCTGTAACATTCTTTAATGCAACATCTATAAAATAATCAACACAGGAAAGCAAGGTTGGAAGAAAAAGGGTTACAACTACATTCCGTGCTATGTGATTCATTTCCAAACACCATATCATCAAGAAATTCTTGCAAATACCCCCGTATGTTTGCTGCAAACAAATGAGACCATGGTGGAGATGATGCATAACTTTATTTTTACACCAGCCATTCATTCCTTCCTGCCACCTGTCATTCTCACAAATGACAGCACTTTGAGAAACAGCACCATCTACCTCGTCCGTGCCACATTTTCTGCACATTTCCCTCCAAATTTGCCTCCACAGTCTGCAGAACTATGGTGGGAGTAATCACTAAAAATCTAAATATTACATGGTTTTGTGTGCTAGTTAGCTCTGATCGCTGAAAGCACTGATGCCCACCAGAAGCCATTCTATAGCTAGAATTAGCTGCCTGTTCTTCATGGGTTTTGTGATGATGGTAAATGACTTTCCTGTCAAAACATAGAACAACAAATACCTACGTAATGCTGAAGTTACAGAAGTACTTATCACTATAAGTGTTGATAGTCTGAACACTCCCTGTATTACTTCATGGGCCGTGTAGGGAGTGACCAGTACTCAGATAGTCTGACTTACTGGATGTAGACTGGGGGTATCAGCTTCCCATTGGCCCATGTCCTCCTCGCCACCTGCTATCTACATGTTATCCTTTTAAAAAATCCAAGGAAACAACAACAACAAACCAAGCCATGCAATAGATTTCAAGTTATGACAATAATTTTGATCGTTTTTTTGTTTTTTCCCCCCGGTAAATTACACATGTGCTTCCCTGTTGAACACTGGCTCGCCTCCCAGATGTTCCACCAAAATAATGTCCCTGTCACTATTTTGACGGGACTCCATTGCTGCATCTTTTATCTTGCTCCACCCGATACGACTGTGATTTTTTTCAAGAGATACAAACAAGCCCCTATAGCAGAATTATAATGAGGTGCAGTCAGACCATTCTGTACTGCAGAATAATCTGTCATCTCAGTATTAGTTGTATAGACAAACTTATTAAGTAACCACTCACAGATCCATGTTCCGGGCAGCGTATTCAAAACTATGCTTGTCCACATACATATTGAACCCATGTAGTTACAAAAACATCATGAGTATAAAAAAATGAAGGGGGCGCTGTGACATATATAGCATAGGATATATAGCACACTGTTTTCTTGGAAAAGTACATGTCAGTCAATGAATCTCAGTTTGACTCTAGACCTCTAATGTATTCTGTCAAATATATATTTCAAACTTCAGAAGACAGTTTGTGTGGCAAAATCACAACACACCTTTTTCATTCACTTTGCTGTACACTTGTACATCTGTTACAAACCAAGATGTCCATCATAATAAAATTTTGCTATGATAAAAACAGACGCTAGCAGCTTAGATTAATGATACTCAACAAAACTGAATATCAGACATTAACAGGAGCTGCAGTTTTAGTTTGTTGCTTCCAGCTGTTTGTAGCAGGTTTTCCTCTGAGTTTATTGAATAGCAGCAGCTTTAAACAGCAGCGGGATAGAGTTGCTCGCATATGTGCACGTGGAACAACAAGAATAACCTAATTAAATTCTTTTAATTATACACTAGAGACAACATGTGCAATTCACATTGACTTTCTTCAATATACATACTTACACATCACTTGATGTTCTGTCAAATCTTGCATAAATTACAATTATTGCATGCGTACTATGGCTCAACGTCATGGTCGATCTTTAATATTTTACCATCTTACCCCTGTGTAATATTTATTCACTGACCAAAATAGTCCAAATATGTCCATATCTTGTTGCGTCTGTGTCAAATCCATCCTCTACAGTAAGAGTGTAGCACTGGTTGGTCACTGGAGAGCTTTTAATGCAAGTCAGCAGCAGGGAACGATCAGTTGGAAGCAAATAAACATCTTAAATACAGCTCGTTGTTGTTGCATTCACTGATCAAACACCTTATAAACTTTTTAACAACCTATAAACTGCACCACAGGTCAACAACACTTTCAAGAGCTGTCGTGAGGAGGGCTGTAGGCATGTGGGTGACAAACATCATGCTGGCGAAAATGATGTGCAGAAGCTGAATATTTGCAATTTTTTAAACAAACTCTCCAAAAGGAGGTTAAAGAAACAATAGCAAGAGAGAAAAAAAACATACAAGACTTCGCAGTGTATTTCCTCGCTTCTCTCCATTCCACTCACATAGCAGTTTGTTTAAAGAACAGAACACACCTATAATTCAATCATATTCAAGACCCCGCCTACTCAGGGAACCAATAAAAGAGCTGCTTTGGTGGCGCGCCCCCTTTTTGACCTCCAGGACAAGATGGCCTCCGCAAGGAAGAAACTCAGGTGCAAACTTAATGTATTTTTTTAACAGGCTGCTCGCTTTAATCATATGAGTCAACTTAACTTTTAAAAGTACAATTTTCTCTGTAGCCACTGAACTAAACAGACAAACATAACAGTGTCATGTCCAAGTCTCCACACAAAAGGCCTACATGTGGTCAAGTAGGAACTTCCTAACAAGAACGCACAGGAACTTCAACTTCTACAAATCAATAGATTGATCTTATGTTTTAATGTGTTTTATGGAGTGGTAGACTCTGGATGATGTGTTTTAGTGATGCCAGCTCATGAACACTGGTGAGAATCCTCCACTGCATGCATTCTTTCACATAGACACTCGTATACACGCCCACATAGATAGATGTGGTTTGTGGTTAAGAGATTGGTCATGGATGTTGACGTTTGAGCTTGTTGGAGAAGCTCTTATTGACCTTCCGTTGTGTCAGTGTATGTGAGTTTGATTTTTTATTCTTCTTTTATTTAAACTCATGCACAGGTTAAAAAGGTGGCGAGGAAGGACACTTAGAGGAATAATCATTACATGGCATCTAACAGCATCTTTGAGTCGGCTTTTTTACGAGGTGAGTTTCCTTTCTGTTGAGTGTTTTAAAGAGATTTTATGATGGATGACATGTAAATGCTTTCCTTGAATACTTCTTATGCCTTAGCAACACTCAAATTCAGACTAAATGCCTGTGAATCTGCTCCATACCGGTGTTTTCCTGCCTCCATGAGCTGCAGTACAAGTTGTCTCTTGCCGGTACAGTAGCTGTCAGAGATCCAGGTGTATCATTATTAACTTGAGGGAAAATCATGAAGCAGCTTAAAAGGAGGATGATGGGAGGGAGGAGAGTGAGGAATGCATCAGGCATTCCTTCCTGCTGCATCAACCAGCAGCTGTGTCGATGACTCCACATGTCTCCTTCATTTTCCCAGCAGTCTAAGCGTTACTCAACCTAAAGTAATGATCCATGTTTTCTTGCCAATACCGACACAAATATCGATCCAAATTCCAGCTGGTGTGGATCCTCCTCTAGTTGCATCACTCATGCTGCATGCTAGTATGTCATGCATTATATCTACATCTTATTGCAAAATCTAATCTGGTGTATTTGCCAATTTCAAGCAGTTGCTGAAATCAGGAATTTTACATCAGGACCTGAGACTAAGACACATTGGACTTCATAAGAACTTTGGTACTGTCAGGAAGAGGAGGATTATTTGCATGAACTTTGAATACTTGCATGTAGAGTTTGTACCACAGCTGCACTCAAAATAGTGCAGCTAGAACAGTTGTTGCTTATTGTTCACTCCTTTGTAGGTTTGTTGGTTTAAAACGATACTGAAACCTCACTTACATTCACATTTGATCAGATGACTGAGTGTAGAACTCTTTTCTAGCCCTTTAGCTCATTGTTTTGGTTGTTAACGGATCAAAAATTCAGTTTTTGGCATAATTTTTGCACCAAAAACGAGCAGTATACACTTTATCTACTAATTGTCATACTTGTGTACTAAAATTTTACTAGACTCCACATCTTAATGGAATTGTTGTTTGGTTTCAACATTACAGCATATACTGATAAAATCTGAGGTTGTTCAGCTGTTAAGTTGAATTCACACCATTACAATAGTGACTGATGCACTAGATACCTGACGTGACTCGTCTCAAGCAGTGGTTGTCTTTGCTGCGGAAATTCTCGAGAACATTTTGTGTGAGAGAGTGTGTGTGCACGTTAACACTGTTTCCTGTTCACTCTTGGTACAGAGCTTCATGCAGCTTTGCACAGAAAAAGCTTTTTTTTTTTTTTTTTTTTTTTTTTTCACGACTGCGTTTTCACTTCTGGCGTCATTAATTTCATTTAGACAAGCTCATCGCCTGTTTCAAGTCGCACACCATCAGCAGAAGTGTCGTCCATGCCGTTGTGTGTGCAGCGTTGTGCCAGTTCATGCTTGAAAGGAACTAGCTCAAAGTTCAGTTCACACATATGAAAATGAACTAGTTCATGTTCATAGTTCACTTTTAAAAAAGTTGACCTAAGTTCACAGTCCTGAAAATGAACTAGTTCACGTTCGTTTGTTACATTTTTTTTTAAATAGATAAGACACTATGTTACTCAATAGAACCTCTTCTTAACCATTCATCACCAGCTGTAAATCACTGTTACTCCAAAACTAATCAAATTATCATATCAATAAAGAATCACAGACAAGATATCATTAATAAACCCAAGAGAGCAAATAATGTTGAGATAGAGAAAATAATTTACCCCTTAAATAATGTGTGGTCATGATAATCTGTAGAAAGTGGAAAACACAAGGTGCAGTCAAGGTCTACTGTATGTGCAGTGAAACCTTTATTTAGCCAACATGAGCCAAATTATGCAGGACTTCAAACTTCTTGCATTCACCTTTCAGTCGCAGATATTTCCCAAGATAGCTCGGGTGCTTTAACTCAACGTGTCGTTTCAAATTTGACGTGGATGTGACTGACGTTCGCACTTGTTTTTTCAGACCAGGTGGACAGTTTGCATAAAAATGTGAGATTCTTGCTGTCTGTGTCTTCATTTG
>OMNN01090648.1:0-22868 GCA_900302755.1 Chromis chromis | reverse complement strand
CAGGGAGCCAATCAGAGCGCGAGGCTGACGAGCCTTTGTTAGCGCTGCGTGCGGAGATGAATGAAAACAGGACAACAATAGAGCCCAGAGAGAGAGCAGCAGGCAGAGCTAATCAATGGAAACTCTGATTTACTGGAAACACAGAGCAAAAGGTCCCAACTAACTCTGTCAAAACGATCTATCTATCTATCTATCTATCTATCTATCTATCTATCTATCTATCTATCTATGGTATGGAAGCTCAAATGTGTCAAGTACACAAAAAATGTTTGCAATCTTAAAATATCAACACAACTCTTTGTGTTGTCATAGCTGAGTAGCTCATAATTTAAACTGATAATAAAATGTAGGTCCATGTTTTCACTATGGGGTTTTATGTATTTAATACGGAGGTCAGGGAAACAATGTCATCTTGGTGAAGACAAAACCTCTTGTACGGGCTGTCAAATAGCTCAAACTAAGTCTACATGCAACTGCATTTGCAACTGCATATCAATTCAATTGAAATAGTTCACGACAATGATAACTGGCATTTGACAAGTCCAAGCATAAATGGTTGATTAAACGTTACAAATCACATCATTTTTCTTTTTACATTCAGTACATACTACAACTACTCTCTCGAAGTATGCACAGTTTCATGGGGACTTTGTCATAACATTGTGAGTTAAACTTTGACAGTCTGTAGTGCAAAATGAGCCGTTGTTTGACTGTATACTAAAGCTTGCCTATACACGTGCACAACACTGCAACGTACGTGATGTAACTGTGCAGAGGATTGTGGGTCTAATACTAATACTGCAAAAATATGGAAGTATGGATAAGATAAGACTGTTAAGTGTTAAGACTTACCCCAAACATGACTCAGAATACCTGCATAGATTATGCTAGAATGTGGCACAGGAACTAGAAGCACTGCAGTCATATTATATGTGGATATATAGGTAAGTAAACTGAAGTTGGGTCTGAGGATTAACTGTGAAGCTTTATTCGAGGCAGCGCCACATCTGTTACAAAATACTTTCCATACAAAACTAGTGAGCTCCACTGGCTGCCGTCCCCTGTTCCATCCTAAAATATACAATCATAATCTAAAATATAAACATGTTAATTATTTAGGATAGTGAAAACTGTACTAATAAACTGTACTGATGATACACTGATCACAACATTTTGATCACTGACAGGTGAAGTGAATAACATTGATCATATTGGTGTTCTGCTGGAAAACCTTGGCTCCGTGTTGATGAGACTCAGACACCCAAATAAACATTGTCCCACAACAAGCACACTCCCTCATGCAAATGGAAATCCCAAATGTCACTGGCCTACCCCCGCAGGAAAATGCACCCCACCACATGGCAAAAACATCAAACAATCAGGAACATCTTGACAATGGCCCAAGATGTTGATTTGACCTCCAAACCTCCTAGACCCCATTCTGATCAAGCATCAACAGGATGCAGTGGAACAAGTAAGACTGACCGAGGCCCCACTGCACAAGCCAGAGCACCCAAAGGATCCACTGCCAACATCCTGTCGCCAGACCCCATAGGACACCCTGAGAGGTCCTCTGGTCCATGCCCAATGGTTCAGAGCATTTTTTGACCACATAAGGGGGACCAACACAATAATAGGCAGGTGGTCATAATGTTATGCCTGATTGGTGTATATGCATATAAGAATGGGTCAGTTTGATCTCGGGACTCATCACAGTAGATGGTCAGTATGTGAAGTCTGAAAAGAAGTTTTAATGAGGATGTTCTGAGGCCGCAGTGCTTTATTGTGTTTGGTAGGAGTCATCCTGTCTGCCTCAACATTCAGATCACAAGATGTACCGAAAACACAGATTGTACAGGGTATGAATATAAACAAAAGCCTGCGAAGGTGATCACACGCAATGGGGCGATGCAGCTCAGGGCAGAAAGAGTGAATCAGATGATGATCAAACTCTGGGAAAACCTTTGACACATGTTATGCAGAGTAAAGAATCTTATTTAAATGAATGCTTTCTGTGATAACGAGACCAACTCTGTTAGTTTGAAGCTACTCTGTGCGGTGTACGATGAATCCACAAGTGGAATGAAGATTACTGACTCTGCTCGATTTTTACCTTTTCCCAATGTGTTATAACACCACAGTTGGCACCATTTCTGGTTGACTTTCTTTTTTTTAAAGATTTATTTTTGGCTTTTTTGCCTTTATTTGATAGGACAGTGGATAGAGTCGGAAATGGGAGAGAGTGGGGAAGGACATGCGGTAAATGCCCGAGGTCTGACTCGAACCCGGAACAGCCGCTACATCTCTGCATGTGGGTCACGCGACATAACCATTAGGCTATCGGGGCGCCCCTGGTTGACTTTGAAACCTGGTCTGTATAGCTGCTTTAATTTACTCTAATTGGTCCTGTCAAACTCTGAGGCCTGTACTACGACATACCAGAGTATCTTTTCATTATCTGGCTTCATTAAACCTAACAACTACAAGTCAGGCTAAGTGGTCACATGAAGCTGTTTATTAACTCTGCAAGTCAACTCAGGGTTTTTGAATCTGAACAGGTGGCCAATTGCAAATGTGGACAGGTTTAGAGCTGCACATTTCTCACAAAGAGAGCAAACTATAATCCTAAACCAATATTAGGAATTTAAAACAGCTGTACAGTTTTGCAGCTGCAGCTAAAACTAAGGTACAATCTGAGTAAAATCTCTAATAAGCCTATACATGAGATGCTTAATGTAGGTTTCTTATTCGGTTAAATAATCATAACACAAGATTGTCTAATGATAAGATGCTGTCTCTTTATGCTACTCACAAAAAAGACACATTATGTAAAGAATAAATATAAATGATAGAAATTAAACTATTTTCATGGTGATGTGGAGGATGAACCCAGTATTCTCATATTCAACATGATCGTAATAATGTGTAAGACAGTTTTAGCTTCATCCTTTCAACGGTTTTGGCAGCAAGTAAAGAACAAATACTGCAAATTCTATAAAGTCAGGAAGGCTTCAGTGCTTTATCAGTCTCTGTTTTAGGATTTTATCCATATACTGCTCTAAAAACTCACCCCACACGAGACTATATCACCATTGAGCTCTGCAGGATCTTCAGGAATGGTGATGCTATTTTCCAATTGGCCACTAGGCGGCGCTTTTATATGCGTTAATCCCTTTTCGTTTTAATTTTTTTGAGATGCACCAGTGTGTCTCCTTTTGTCCATAGTTTGAGGGGTCAGTTCTGACTTCTGTTCGATCAGATCACCTGTTTGAGTCATTTTGCCACCGCAGCAACAGTTTAATTGTGTTCATTTGACCTCTTCAATGAGCCCAGAACTAACTTTGTTGTTTGCTTTTGTAACTTTGTTGTGTCATTTCTTGGGTAACATAAAACCCCTTTGCAGCTCTAATCCTTACAGTACATAATAGTTTACCTGGAGAGTTTCTGTGGGTGATTTTCACAGACTTTAATGATAAATAATGTTGCTGTTAGTTGCAGCATTAATATTTAACAAATTCAACACTGAAATTTCACATTTAGCAGAGGACATGTAGCCTCGTCGTCCATGGGACATTTGAGTCGATTAAAACACGAGACTCTGTGGATGTGGCTGGTAAATGAGCCAAAGGGCCCCTAATTATGATTCACTCTGCATTGTGTCCAGGATCACGTTACTTAAAACTAGATTTAACATGGGGGGGCCTCTTTTCAGGATTCAGTAGAAAGCAGGACCCATCTGCAGGCTCTTAGTGTGTTAGCTGGTACTTTGCATTAGTAGTTCATATTCCTTAACAAAACACATTACTACAAACCATTTGCAAAACATGAAACTGGGGTTCCTGCAGCATTCGCAGCTTCGCTTTCGGGCAGTTTTTTAAAATCATGGTACTTCCTTGTTTTTGATGGCAACATTGAAAAATATAGTGTATACAGAGGCCTGCTATATTTTCAGAGCTGTAATCAGATAATAGGGTGAATCATTTCTTCCTTTCTAAATAGCATATGAATATTTGGTCAATCCATTATCTTTTATATTCAGTTAAATCATATTTAGGAGGCACATACTAGTTTTTTTTTTTTAGAATTTATATAACCAATGACGCTGCAGAGAAAAGAGAAATGGAAAGAAGCTGCCCATTAATATGTCTGAAGATTCTCAGTCATCCAGGTCATGGTTATCCTCGTAGTTTCAATCGTTGCATCTGGACTTGGTTGAGTTAGCTCGAAGACGTTTCACCTCTCATCCAAGAGGCTTCATCAGTTCTAAAACTGACTGGTTGGGACTTGCATAATGAGGGAGGGGCAACACTCACACAGCAGACTGGAGCTTCAATAGTGTTAATGGCTCCTGAAGAGTATAAAATCTGGAACTCCCAACCAGTCAGTTTAGAACTGATGAAGCCTCTTGGATGAGAGGTGAAACGTCTTCGATCTAACTCAACCAAGTCCAGATGCTACGACTGAAACTACGAGGATGCCCATTAATAAAAAAAATCTGGTTAGTTTCGGTTTTTCCTTGATTCATCTTGGTGTAATTAATTGTCACCACCAGGATTGGCGACCAAAAAAAGAGACAAAAGACTGAATTCATTCTGTAACATCTTATTAAATAGTTTTAGGAACAGAGAATAAAACATTTTGTTGCTACAATTAGTTTACACAATTATTTCCCAGAATGTTTAGCAAACTGTACTCCATTAAATATACACTTCTTTTTTTTGTCTTTTTTTTTTTTTTTTTTACATCTGTTTAAAGTTTCTGAGCTTGTTCTTTGATTTGTACTAGTAATGTGTTAACATGGACAGAAAGCAACGTTAGAGTAAAAAAATACAATATGAAAAAGGTCCTAACCAACAAAAGGATTCCACCAAACCACAGATTTAAAATAGGATCAAAATGTATTTACTTTTTAAATAAAAAGTACAAGATGGTGCGCTTTCCAGCATGATTTAAGATTAAAAGTTATGATTTTTGTTTCTTACAAATATCTGCTTGCAAAAACATAAAAACAATGTATAAAAAAAACAAAAACATTGAAAAAGATAAAACACTTAATACACAGAAGTATATTCTTCAGGTAGCGCCCCCTTCAAAATAACTGAAAGGGATTGATGTCTTTGTGTTACACACCTTAAGGCCGCCTTCTTAAGAGCCATCTGTTGGTTAAACTGACAAAACAAACAGTTTTAACTGTAACTCTGCTGATTCTGTAACAACTACAGTGTGTATAGAAGTCTAAAATAAGAGTAGCACGATAAAAACTGGAGGGTAAAAAGTTAAATCAAGAGGAAGCTGCCTTTAGGCACAAAGACATCTGGTGTCCATCTTGAGGTGAAGTGATGAGGCAGGTTCACACAGCTGCCAAAACACCAACTAGGCTCTTAATAAGGCGGCCAGCCGGTGTCTCCTCCCGCATCCAGAAACATCAACAGTAAGAATTCCCGGGGAGAAAACCAGGTACACTAAACATGAGAGGACACCAATATATTTTCACTGCAGGGGGGGGGTGAGACAGAGAGTTTGTGTGGAGAGAGGAGAGACTGTGTGACGGAAGAAGTAAGTGCTGGTTGAATGAACATGATATGACACAGAAAACGAGTTGTGTGATTATCATGTGTGCATGTACTGAAGGATCCACTGGGACAGGTGCCAACCCGGCCTCCATTTCTCTGGCAGGGAAGATATAAGAGGCGCTGGCTGCTGTCTACTCAATCATCGCCAGGTCCTGGAGCAAGGTCGCAGTGAAGGCAGGGAAGTCACAACATCAGCCGGCGCGCCAACAACACGCCGCTAATTTTACCAACACTGCCTTTTGTATTTACAGCCATCCAGATGCCAGTCCTGAGCACAGCCAGCATTTAGATGGTGAGATTTTAGATTTACACGTCAGTAATCTCTACATAGCCTCTTTTGTGACTCCAGCACTTTGTATGTTTCTCACCGTCTACCCAGGATGATCATTTAATTTGGTGGGACCAACATTTAAATCCAACAGTTCCACATATATACTGCATTCTGTGACCTGATTAGGAGTTTCAGCTACATAACCAATGCTAATGTTTTTAGATCATTCTATTGCGTTTTGATAGATATAAAAGAAAACTGTGGCCTTATCTGTCTATCTCCACTACGCTAATAAAACCAAGAGGATAACTATGTAAAAATCTGTGACACTACATGAAAAACCTTTAAGAACGTTTTGGTAACACCCATGTAAAGTATGATAAAAGCAGTGGTACCATCTCTCACTGAAACTCTTAATCAGGACACAGATTTTGGTTTAATGCTGCTCGCTGTCAGTAAAGTGCTCCAGGCTTTGCTAAAATTACATCTAGCAAAGTAGAAAAACGAAGTGGAGCACAACAGGAGGGCTGAACGATTTAGGAAAAACATCTAATTGCAATTTTTCTGACAGATATTGTGACTGAAATTAGATTTTAAATACAATTTTTCAAAAGTGAAGTTTAAGTTCAATATTAACTGGGTAATGGCTTTGAAACCAACATTACCTCATGAGGTACCATCAAAAGCTTCACTGTCACTCAAGGAGGATGCAATGAATTTGTAAAATCACTGACGCAACAGTATAAACGCTGGGTCATGCACGCTGCATATCATATATCCTCATTTGCGGCCAATTGCATCGTTTCAAATTGCGATTTAATTATTCAGCCCTACAGCAGAGTCTGTGGAAATATTGGATTTCACCCTTGGTTTTGTCCTGAGCAAACATCTGTAATATCAAATATATAGCAAAAAAAAAATACCTTTAAAGATGTAATTTGCTGCTGGATAAAAGGTGAGAAAATGTTAAATGTGACTGAATCATAAGAGTCTCAGGGATGAAGTCATAAATGAAGCTAAAGCTCGACATACTCTCAGATACTAATGGTCAAAAATATTCATTCATATAGCAGTTCAGACACTTGTCTTCAGGCCATTAAACAAACAAAAAAAAGTTCTTACTTGACTGGAAAACTGGAAAAGCACACTAGTGACATTTTAGGGTGGTAGGTTGGTGAGCATTACTCACTCAGACCCTGATCTTCTTGGCACCTTTACATGTGCAAACAGTACTTGTAGTAAAAAGGCCCTGACACGGAGATTTGACTAAAACATCCAGTTCAACATCTGTAAGTGTTTTTTTTCCTCTTGCTTTTAAAAACAACACGTTATAAATGGAATGAAATTGAAGCAGCTCACACCAGAAACTACCTTTTAAAAGCTTCTGTCTCCAGGTGAGTTTCTAAAAGCACCAACTGCTGCTGAAGCCGAATGCAGGAGCAGCGGTTAAATAATCGACACACTTGTCTTAATAGGGCATAAATGAGTAAACTAATAAATATACTTTCAACATTGTGCAAGAGACACATAAACCTGCTTCAAGCAATCATTAAACTTTCTTCTCATAAATAAATAAATAGCTTCAACAAAAGAGATAAAAAGAGGGAAGATTTTGGGGTGAGACTAATTTCCAAACTAAAGTTTCTCAGTAGCAACAAAAGCCAATGCTTAAAGAAGAGTTTTGGTATATGATAACATAGCAAAGTCAGAAGAAGAAGAAAAAAAAAAAGGAAGAAGAGCTTTTAGCATTTTGGTTTAGTAAAAGTCTCAGCTGGGCTAAATATTTAGCAGTTGTGCAACTCTTTGTTTCTACAATTTTCCACGATTATATTGTTGCAAACTCTTCCAATGTAATTTGTTAAACTGCTGCTTTTCAATTAAAGCAGCAGAGGCACACAGTGTGGTCAAATAAAAGATTCACTCTTTAGGGTTTTCGGCTTCTGATGCTCTGAAACTATCTCAGCCAAACGTTTCTGCCGCAGCTTGAAATACAACTGATACAAACAGTAAGTATCTCCAGTAAACGAATTGCAGAGGGGATGAGAGTGAGAGGAGATGACTGAGGATGGGAGGAGGAATGTGAGGGAAAGTCATCAACACCATCAAAGAAGTGAGAGCTGTTAACGACGTCAGCAGCAGACATGATCGGCTGATGCAAAAACACATTGTCGTGAGTCAGTGTAGAGAACAAAACAAAGAAACCCCTCGTGTTACATTTAAACACTTTCTTACAATTATGCTGTGGAAATGGGGTTTGGATGGGTGTGCATTATTTATGGTGCTCTCTTTGTAAACCCTACTTTAACTCACATTACTGCTAAAAACAGAGCACAAGTGACCCCTAAAAAACTGTGAGAGGACCAGAGATCTCTGCTGTCACTGGATAAAGAACATTTAATTTTCCTGTCGTCGTGTATCTGTTTCAAGCCCAGTATTTATGTACACAAAGCCTCCCTGACAAAGGCCACGTGTCCGTCTTACTTTGTGCGTTACTGTGGCTTTTGTAAATGCACTGCTGTCGTCACGGCAGTAGATGCATTGTTAAAAGCTTGTGTCATTACAAGTGCCAACATGTAAAGCAAAATAAAGGCTGTGGAATAAACATAAAACTCTTAAAATAATTAATTTAGCTCCAAAGTGAAGTAAAACAAGTGCCATTCGAGAGCAAAATGAGACAAGAGTGTGTTCAGGAAAGGTAGAGTTTTGGTCTTGTTAGTAACCGATGCTTAATACTGACGTAAAAAGATGTAAACTGACATGTTAGTGAGGTTTGTTTTTGCTCAGTCGCATGGGAGGTGTTGTGAATATTAGCGCTCTCCTACATGAAAACAAAGAGATGTGAGGTTCGTTAACATGAGACGTCATGTGCTGCTAAGTGGGTCTCTGCGGAGCTTTTACTGAAGAAAATCGGGGAGCGGGCTGTGAAGTGACATTCTAGTTTTGAACTCAGGAGGCAGATAGTGCAAAAATAAATCTCACAATCACTTTGCGTGGCTAAGGGCACCTGACAAACTACTTCCATCAATCTACATGACCCCTGTCGTGCATTGTAGAGCTCAAGCTGGCGAGGCTGTCGGTGTGTGTGTCTGCGTGTTTTCTCTAATGTGGTTGCATAACAAGTCTAGAGGCGAACGACTCATGACATGATCCTCAATTGACGTAATCCATTCTACTGTGCTTTTAGTAGAATATGCTTTATAAAAAGGACTCGGGCAGTACAAGTTAGCAGCGATTACGAGTCAGTGAATCATCAGACGTTCAGCTTTGTCTGTCTGCCGTCCATCTGTCTCCCTCTGAAGAGCAAGTAAATTAATGCACGAAGCCGTTATCTCTTACTGCATACTGTACACACATGCACGCACACCGACCAGCCTCAGCACGGTGACATCTTTTATAGCATGCTGTGACTTGCTATAGCATGCTGAAAATAGCATAGTGGGAAGTGGGAAAAGACTGACACAAGCTAAAGAAAACACATACTGACGGAGGGGGGGGGGCTTGGTGCATCACATTTTCTTCCACACAATCCTGCGCCGCTTCTGTCCTCCACTCTCCCATCATTTTATCTTAGTGTACCATCCCTTGCTCCCCAAATTCAGCAACATTTAGGATTTCTCCAGCCCGTTGGCTATACCCGACTCTCCCCTGGTGCTGTGCCTCCCTCCCCTCCCATTCCTCCTCCCTTCGCCACATCCCCGTGTCCCATTCTGCTCCTGCCGCACTCCTTTAGCCTCCCCCACTGGTAGCCTGTGAATACAGGGCTGATGGGGATGTACTTGAAGATTGGGTATCTGCGGATGAAGTCCATTCCAAACGGCAGATCATAAGATCTCATCCCTTCCAGTTCTGCTGCACTGAGACCAGAACCACGTTTCAGCTTCCTGATGCCTCGTTCTTCAGGGGTACCTGAGAACAAAATGAAGACATTAAACATGAGTTCCTTAAACACCACAATTAAAAGTCCAAACTAACAGAGAATATGCTCATAGAGTCTTCCATTGTTGCTACAATCCAATGATCTTTGTGAAGACATGAGGAAATAGAAAGTCATTGATGTGCGTCTGCCCATCAGTCCTCTGTTGAATATTCAGATGGCAGCAGCTGAAACTCAGGTGACCTTTTCCCAGTCACATCTTCCAGTCCTCCAGTTTGATCTTGAAGATCAAATATACAAAATCTCCTGCATGTTTGTGCTTTGTATGCATACCTGTACCTGCTTGGCAGTCACAGCCACATTATTATGATTTTCTTCTGTAAAAAATGTTTTGCGTTCTCCAAACTACAACCACAATATCATGATTATCATCCAGCCATAAACGCTGACATTATCTGTTTGACAAAGGAACCTTACCTGGAATAGTATTGTCCAAAATAAAGGCGACAGACCCTCCGACAAACATGGCAGTGGTGAGGAGCACGTTCAGCACTTGGTCAATTTCAACTATGCCTGAGAAAGATAAGAGAAATTCAAGACAGGGGCTTAGCAACTGACTGAAACATGTGTTGGGGCTGAAACTGGAAAGATTGCCAAAACTGGTCTTAAGCAATGTGATTAACAATGAGTGTGAGGTCAAAGAGAACTGCAGCGTGCGGGTACACTTCGTCTTCAATAAACATGACAAAGAACAAAGCCAAGCTAAATGTATGTATATACTACGAATGTCAGTGTTTGGGGCTCGTCAAGGCAATTTTCAACTGGTCCATATCAGCAAAAATCTAAACTCGATCCTTTGTTTACATCTTTTGTCACACAGGTTCTAAAGTGGAATAATTTACTTAAAATGTGCAGCAAAAGTTATCAAGGTAGAACATTATAATGGACGTGCTGATCTTGCTGTCAAAGCCAGTGATGTATGATACATCACACTTGGAAATTCAATAAATATCCTACTTAATTCCTACAGAAATTAGTGCATGAGCTGTAGCCGGAGGTCATTAAGCCTCACAAAAGAGTCTGTCATGGTGACCCTTTACGAGCTAAACCCCCCACAAAGGTCTCCGTTTGCCCTCACAGAATTGACCGCCTCCTCTAGTTGCTACAGTAATAAACAGTAAGAGGCTCCTCTTGTGGCGCACACAGGTACTACAGCAAATCTACAATACTTATCGTGTGTATTATCATGGAAAATGGTATCAGGTCTCACGTTAGATCAGACCGGGGGCAAAATAAACTTGATTGGGACATACCAGGAAATACTGTCAGATAACAAGTTGCAGTTTCCTAAGGATACCTGGCCTATTTCTGACACCTGAAACACATCTATATTCATACAAACTGATGTTTGTATCACCAAGAAGTAATCGAAAGAAACAAAACTTTTAAGACACAGCGGTACCCAGCACAAGTGTGTACAAAACCAGAAAAAGATAAGGATATAAAGTACGTTACACAGAGGCCGCTAAACAAAAGTTACTCTGAGTCATAACTGACAAATAATCATAGATCAACTGGAAGATCCCTCCCCTGCACTCACCGGTGACCAGCGGGTTCTGTTTGAGGTAGCTTGGCAGCATCAGACCAAAGAAGATGGAGAAACCCAAGACAAAGAGGTTCCTGGAGGAGTTGAGGTCGACAAACTGCAGGTTGGACAGTCCCACTGCTGTAATCATCCCAAACAAGGTGCAGAACAGAGCTCCCAGGACTGGGTCAGGCAGAGAGGCAAACAGGGCGCTGAATTTACCCACAAGCCCCAGCAGCAGCATCATGGCAGCTCCGTACTGGATCACACGTCTGCTGCCCACCTGGAGGCCCAGTCAGACAGAAAAGGGATGTTAGACCAACTTAAAGACCTTTTCAACACCACATAGACTGTAGCTTGAAACCTTTTTCCTGATCACCAATCAAGGAATGACAGGAAACCAGTAAGGACTATAAGGCCCACAATTATTTACTATCCTAATATATACCAATCCTCTGAACCCTAAAACCCACCAGTGGGTTTAAAGGGCAGGTTGCCTTAAAGAAAATACAACGTGTATCAGAGCCTTTTTCTCTCATTTATGGCATTAGAATTCGACTTCTAACCGAGAAGGTTGTTCTGTTCTGTTTCCATCAAAGTGCAAGACTTCATATTGTAGTGAAAAATGAGCACAAAGTGAGCAAAAATGTGACAGGAGTAAAAATGCCTTACATTGCTTAGGATCAGATGGTTTAGTACACAAATTTACTGACATTTACACTGCATATTAGTTTCTTCCAAGCAGTTTAACAGCAATTTCTAATCAATTAACATGTGTGACGATCCTCCACCTAAACCTGTGTAAAACGATGCATAGATTAACCAACTAAAACATAACTAAAGTTCATTGTTACCATATTTTTGCTACATTTCACATTTGTTACTGCTAGTCATAATAGATGAGCAGTTCAGACTCATACAGAACAGCGTCTGCTACAGATCTGATCTTGCAGATTCAAATACCACAAAAAAGGATTGAAAAGTCCCCCACACACAATCCTGTCACACCAGACTCACTTGGAGTTTACAGATGTCTCCCAATAGTCCACAACCACATACAAAAGGCTGTCCACTGCCTTTGTAAAGGAAATTCAAGATGTTTTAATATTTTCAAAGGCCTTTCTTGTGGAATCTGAATTATTATTTTAATTAATTACTGATTAATTTGCTATTTTGTCTATATACCTTCAAACTGGTCACTGTGTTTAACCAATGGTGTCAAACCAAGAAATATTAAACTCACAATGATTATAAAAAAGGGGAAAAAATGAGAAAATCCTCACATTTAAGAAGCAGAAGAAGTAGCAGAAAACATTTGCCAGACGCCAGTTAATTTTCTGACTAACCGATGAATCACGAGGAAACACCCAGAAAAATAAACATACAGTCAAAAATGAAAGCAAAAATAAAGCTGTGTGTAACCTTAGTGATGCCCAGGACGCCTATGTTTGGACTGGAGGACGTGGAGCCATTTCCTGTCCCGAAAAGACCGTCCAGCACACAGGAAAGACCCTCGATGAATATCCCCCTGCAGACACAGAGGAAAAGCCACATAATTAAGGGTATCTACCAGACAGTAAATTGCCCATGCTATGCTTCATAGCCAACTGGAGTATTTGGGAGAATAAGCAGGCGGATAAATGAGAGTTACCGGTTGATGGCATGGATGGGAGGTGGAGGGGCACAGGAAAGGCGAGCGCAGGCGTAGTAGTCTCCGATCGACTCGATGATGCTGGCCACCACAGCACTCATCATGCCGATGACGCCTGCAGCTGTTACAGAAGGAGTGCCCCACTGAACTGTAGAGGTAAAAACACAGCGTGGGTGAGAAACATATGCTTTTTAAGAGAAAACAAAATGTTAAAAATCAAAGTTTTGCACTTAAAATCCTAGCAAGGTGCTTTTATGTGAACATTATACTTTTCAGTTAGATTTTTAACTTTGTTTGGAAGACTCTAGCTGCCTCAACTTCATCCTTTCATCACCCCAACATCACTCAACTTTTTTATCTTCAGCTTTTTATGCCTTTATTAGAGAGGACCGTGGACAGAGTCAGTAATGGGAAGGAGAGACTGGGGAAGGACATGCAGCAAATGGCCGAGGTCGGACTCGAATCCGGCACGTCTGCTATGCCTCTGGTAAGCACGACATAACCGCTAGGCTATCGGCGCGCCACCAACATCACTCAACTTTAGCTTCCCTTTACTGGCTCACTGTTCATTTCAGAAAAGATTTTAGGATTTTACGAATCACTTTTAACGCAGATCTACACCTAGACCCAAGCCACACAGCAGAAATGTTGACCCAATATGAGGGAGCTGTTCCAAAGCTAAGGCTGAAAGGTGACAGAGCTTTTGCCATCAAGGTCCCTTCGATTTGGAACAACCAACCCGACAAAATAAGGCTTGTAAAATCAACTTTTCAAAGTATAATTTCTCAAAACCCATTGTTATAGACTTGCTTTTATGGGGTGTCGTCTTTTTATTGCTTTCTTTGCATCACTTCTCTGCACTTCTTTGCTAATATTGACATTTTGCGTTCTGTATTTTTATCTCTTATGTCTTGTTTTTTTTAACTTTATGTTAATTTCACCTCAATTTCGCCTTGCTTTGTTTGGCT
Organism: Chromis chromis; assembly: GCA_900302755.1. Taxonomy (NCBI): domain Eukaryota; kingdom Metazoa; phylum Chordata; class Actinopteri; family Pomacentridae; genus Chromis; species Chromis chromis. The sequence goes on along the minus strand of OMNN01090648.1, from coordinate 8,946 downwards.
TTGCCGTCACAGTTCCTGTTATTATTATGCTTCGTAGCCTGCTTTTGCTTTGTCTATCAAAGCACTTTGTAAACCTTTGTTTTTAAAGGTGCTAAATAAATAACGCCATTATCATTATTATTTACATGTTAGATTATGTAACAAAACAAGTCTCAATCCTCTGTATATAATGTATTTATTGGTTTCTTACTTACATCCTTCCTACTACTTTTAAATGTTTTTTTTCTACATCATTATGACAAACTGCAGGTCATTGTAGGGGTATTTAATCTTAAACTGTCACCTCACCGAGATTCTTATTCCTCCAATTCTTGATACTGTATGTGATATATACAATCCCCTCGAATATCCACATCTTATAGACACAAGGTGTAACATCAACAATCTACTTCAGCACCTCCTTCCTCCTCCTCCTCCTGATGACCACACTTACATGGATAGGGGATTTTGAACCACGGTGCAGCTGCCAGGATTCCTTGACGTGCATCTGTGCGAGCGTAGAAACCATACTTGTCCTTCTCCGGCGGGAAAACGTCAGTCACAGTAAAAATGAAACACAGCAGCCATGACACCAGGATGGCCATTATGATCTGGGTGCAAGAGAGAAGAAAACCCTCATCAGACATTCCCATGAAATGAAGTAGAACACATTTGACAAGTTTAACCTTCTGAACTCCAGATGCTGCCGGTGGCTTTGAAGCATGCTGTCATTTATTTTTTTGTTGCTATCGGGGCAGTGGTGACGCAACAGTTAAGTCTCTGGGCTACTGATAAGAATGTCAGAGGATCAAACCCCAACGCGGCCAGTTGGGTCCTTGAGCAAGGCCCTTGACCCTTCCTACTCCAGGGGCGCCGTACCATGGCTGACCCTGCGCTCTGACCCCAACTGGGATGTGCGAAAACAACATTTCACAATGCTGTAAAAATTTATTCGCGACAAATAAAGGTTTCTTCTTTAAAAATGCCCAAATTACGGCATTTATCAGAGCCAGAAACTTTAAAAAACAACAAAAAAGAAATGGTCTGCTTTTTAACGGGCAGTTATTGAACTACTCATCTGAGGTATGCCGTTCCATCAGAAAACGTAACCAAATCCAACCTTATTATTTGGATATTTCATCAAAATCTCTTTATTCTACAAGCCGCATTTTAAAATTATCCGCCTACATTAACTAGATTCTGTAAAACACAAACAATACTGTGCTCCTCGTCACAACTGTGAAGCCTTTCGTGAGTCAGCTGCGACCCACAGTCCCATGACAAAAATTCAAGGACTTTTTGGCTGAACTGCAATGTGTGTTTATAAAGAGCAGATAGGAGACAAGTATGTAAACAAATTCAAACCTAAGTAGGAAAGTATCTGTAGTATGTAAGATTTACAATTTGTTCCTTAGTATTAGTAACACCTGTGGGCACTTGTACATGTTAATTTAAATTTTTGTAAAATAAATTATCAAAGAAATTTCATTATTAAAGTTAATTTTTTTTCTTGTATATGATTCACAGCATTATAAATTTATCATACTGCACAAAAGACATTTTTGAGTATTCTCTACTTCTGTCAGAACTGTGCTGTTTCTATAGGGGTGCAGGACTTCATACTGCAGAAACGGATTGAGGCTCAGAGGATTAAATCTGGAACCTTTTGCCACTTCAATATAAGTTATCTTATATTAGTTCTATGCCAAATATGTGGGAAAAATATGCATTTCTGCACTCATTTATCCAATCAAATGTGCCTTGGACACACTTAAGCTTGTTGGTCGTAGTAGCTAACTATGACATACCTCTACACCTCTTCAAGTCTCGACTCAAAACCCATCTGTTTCAAACTGCACACTATCTGTAATCTCACTGTTGCATTTTAATTTTGTGTTACCTTCATCTGTTGTTTTTATTTATTTTATTGTGTATAAGTGTCCTTGAGTGCTGAGAAAGGCACTGTTAAATAAAATGTATTATTATTATTATTATTAAATATCACATTAGGAGGTGAGTGTTAGCCGGCAAAAACTTTGTTAACATCTTCAATGAGCATTATTTAGTTCAAACTTCTTGGTTTCTCCATCATAATTCTCCTCTTGGTCTAAAAACATGGGTGAGGAAAGTGTGGGTGAAAGTTTACAGTTGTTTACAGCTCCATATAATGTAATACATTCGCTGAAGCACCTGAGAAATCCAGTAAAAAGTAAGGAATCAGATTTAAACGCCCCTCGTAGCTACACCCAGGTTAAGTATTTAATCTATTTCTAAACAGTGAAGATAAAGACAGCCTAACTTTTGTTTCACTGTGACTTTGAACTTTAACACATTTTAACTTCCACAGAAATCATGTGACATTTAGGACCAGTATAAAAGTGTTGCAGTGTATTTCCAGCTTCCACGGCTACAAAATTAAATTCACTTTAACATCGTAAATAAAACAACACTAAGAGGCCCTTGGATGAAACTGATATATATCAGATTAATGGGTAACTCTGCTGTAAATCCAACAGAGCTTTTATCGTTTCGCCAGCAGAGGGTAGGAAAAGACTGATTTACACAGAGCTCAGACACCTCCCAGGGAGAACGAGATTAGCTCTGTTGAATAATTTGTGACTTACATGGGAACAGAAGTGTAAAGAAACAAAGGTCAAATTATTAGAAGGGAGAAGAATATTTAGACTAAAAAAAAGGAAGCAAAAACTAAACCCGAGACTGTTTGTGCAAAATGAAACCCAAAACAACACAAAAGCTGAAGTAAGTGTGTAGTTTTATGACAAGTCGTGTACTCACAGGAAACATTTTAAAGACCTGCAGCCTGTAGGAGGTCCAACCTTTCTTGGCTTTGTAGACTGGCAGAGGAAAGTGGACGTTTCGGGCATACTGAGAGAAGAGCAGCACCAAGAAGATAGTCCTGCAGACAGAAACAATTAGTTTAATCACAGTCAGATAATAGTGTGTTATTACATGTACTGTATATTTTCCTGTGTGAGAACTAATCTCATACGAATATGTTCCGTTTAGTCTCGTCTATGGCTGACTCAGACCCCAGAGGCTTCAGAGCCAATCAATTATCCTAACTGCCTGAGAAATCAGTGGCAATTACAGCCACGGATCCTCGCTCCCTGTGGAGCGATAGCAGAGGCCCTCCAGCTACAGTGTAAACAGCCATGACACAGCAGGAGCTGATGTCACACCATCCGAGTATCACGGCTATAAAGTGGATCTTCCTATGAGTCAGTCCTCTGCAGCTTTACAGTCTACAGGAAGCAGAGCGTTATTGAGTTTTCTTTCAATAATCTCTGTAAAGCAGGAGATCTAGGAAGTTTAATGTGCTTATGAAATCACCATAAATCAGTTAAGTGAATGAGTTACTGCATAAAAGCTACCATAGAAGTACCATTTTTGAACAAATGCGTCAAATGATACTGAAATCTTTCAAGTAATAAACATGTAGCTGTTACAAACGTATCTGTTTCCTGGTGAACAGGCAACTCTGGTTATAGACAGTTTCAGTGGTTTCCAGTGGTGACAGGTTTCATGGCAGACAAAAATAGTCCATCAGAATAGAAACCACTGAGCCGTCCACCTGTAGGCTCAGTACAGTTCTCTTTACATAATGTTGTACTGCCACACTTTGAAGCGTGATTATGAGAAAGCGCAAAAGGACAGCAGAGAAAATAACTTTGGGTGGAATGTCAGTTTAAAATGTTCTCACTGATAACAGTCTCTACTTACAGCATAGCAATGCCCCAGTGTTTTCCGGCCCTCTCCCCTGCAGCTTGGAAGCCAGACAGGCCGATGAGGGCCACAGTTGGGGTGATGGTCAGAGGTCCGATGTACTTCAGCAGGATCCCGGGCAGACCCAGCGCTCCTATGCACACCTCAACCAGGGACGACACGATGATAGCCCCTTGGATCTGACAAAACGGAGAAATTGTAGAGATAGACAAAAATGGGTCAATGACACAAAGACATTTTTAGAAAGTATTGAAAAAAAAAAAGATAAAGAGCATGGAGCAATTAAGTTAAACACAGCTGCAGATTTAAATAAGTTTCACTTTTAATCAGCAACTGAAACTCATGAAGTACAGGAGCAGACTCAGAGAAACACAAGATGGTGTTGATCAGACAGACAGACAGACAGACAGACGCTTTATTGTCATTGCACAGCGAGATACAACAACACTTTGTTTGGCAGCAATCCCTTATAGCAGCTACATATGTGCAAAAACATATTAAAACAATGTATATAAACAAATGTGTATAAAAGTCTTAGGTGCAGATTAAAAAATTAAAAATAAATATATGTACAGAGTTTACAGAAAGTGCAAAGTTGCATTAGTCTGGATTATTGCACAAGATGGGTTGGGAGTACTGAGGTAAATTTAAATGAGGTACATTTAGGGGCAACCCAATAGTTAACTGGTTAGGATGCATACTACCTGGGTGCTAATGTCCTAAACAGCAAGTCACAGGTTCGATTCTCAGCTAGGGATCATTTGCTGTCATTACCCTGCTCTCTTTAGCCACTTTTTCCTGTCTCTCTTCACTGTATCTCAAAGACAGGGATTAAAAACACCCCCAAATCCACTTAAAGTGCTTTCATTTAGCAAAACTAAATCTTGGGTTTCTGCAGTATTTTGTTTTCATCTTAAATAAAGAGTGCTTCCAATAACAGAGAAAATATTTACACTTCCATGAAATATAATATTAGGCTTATTAGGATTCAGGCAAAACTGAACAGTGGAACTAAATTTTGCATACATAATTTATGAACAAGGCCATCATTAGACACATCCCTTGTCTGGTCATAAAACAAAATGTATCACAGCTATGTCTGTATAACAAGTGCCTAAAGGGAAACCCGGTAAATAAGCAGCAGATTTCTTATCTTTTAACCAAATAAAGCACAAAATCTAATTCATGAATCAAAAATAACCATAAGCCGTCTGCATCATGGTTGTGCGCGGCGGAGTAACAGAATCACCAGTGCGTTCAGAGCGATAATCTTGTTTGCCCGGCCTTCATCGGTCTTTGTGTTCTCTTCTGTCGCCTTTTATCACCTGCATGTTCCTCCATTCAGCAATTTGATCCCGTCTGATTGAGTTTTGTCTCATTCGCGTGTCACATAAAAAACAGTTACTCAACTGGCTTATGCAAAAGGTTAACACAAATTAACGGCATCTGTCACACAAGACCAAACCGCGCAGACACGAGGAGACAGCAATTAGCTCAAGACACGCCCACTATGCAGCTACAGTTGTGTAAAGGTTTGCGTAAAGGTTTGTGTAAGGAGTTATTCAAGCAAGGTTGAATAACATGTTTTAAGGGAGCCTGCTTTTCCACAACCTCATGAATATTTGGTAATCAACTAACGTGTCTATCCTCAGCCTCCTACGCTTGTCAGGTCTGTGTTTGCCCTTTGGCCTTCTTTGCCTCACCTCTCGTATCCTGGGGTGCCAGATGTGCTCTGTGTGGAGGAGCTCTGTGCTGTTGAGTGCTGGAACCACTGTTAGTGGAAAAAGACAAGAGATCACAAGATAAGAAAACGTAATAAGATCACTATGTGAATCATAACTCTAGTTATTAATTTGGAGCACAAAAATATAAACCAGCTAATCCGATTTGGGGGGCTTTAATTCTCTGCCATCTTTGCAGGCTTTTTACAGCATTTGGAGAAGGGATCAAAGTAAACAAAGACACAATAACATCAGTTTTCATCATGTGCCGGTATTCAGCAAGTCAAGAGTGAAAGATGGATAAACCGAGGAGTGCTACCTGTGTTGTTGCAGTTCCATTTATCCAGGGACAAGATTGCTCTAGCTGGTGCGAGGAAGGCGAAAGCGCTGGCCTGGAAAAGAGGCAACCTAAACACAAGAAAAGTTTACAAAATCACTTCCAGAGCCCGAATAATTATAAAAAACAAACAACAAAGTGTCAAAATTCTGTTATTTTATGTGAAGAACCACCTCCAACCAAGAGTTACAAGTCATCATGGTGGGATACATGCTATTCTTGCTTGCTATTTTTATCTTTTTTTTGGATACCATTTACTGTGCAGGGTAAGATTCCCCCTGGTCTGCTGCTGGCTAACTTAAGGTCAGCTAAACAGAGGAGGACATTGCTCAGCCAGTTATTGCTGGCACAGATTCCCCTCCCTCCCCCCTGTGATATGCAGTCGTGGCAGCAGAGGGAAATCATAAATCTAAACAGAATTAATTAATCGACTATAATACAAACATGCAAAGAACGGAAATGAGTGTGAACAAGCTGGAAAGGAGAGAGGACGCATGTTTTCTTAAGAAAGAGGAAGTGAGTATTCACGACAAACTGATATGAACTAGAGGTCTGTTTGTTTCGATTAAAAGAGTTTCACCTGGGCCGCCGTTTAGCTCGCTGAGTTAAGGCGTTACCATGTGGGTACAGGTCGCCAGCAGCGGTCATGAGTTCGAGTCCGGCTCAAGACCCTTTGCTGCATGTCACTCTGTCCTCTATACCCATTTCACCCTGTCTCTCTTTCTATCAATAAAAATGGGAAAAACTCCCCAAAAAATACAAAACAAAAAAAGTTTCACCTGAACACTGACATCAAACCAAATCGCCAATCTGATCTTTGCTCGATCAAAAAAACCTGACTGTGACAATAATCAGGTTGGGATTAGGCATCAGACTCCTTTTCCTTTCCTTCCTTTCATAAGTAAAATCTAACTAAATATTATGACAAAAAAAAAAAAGGCAGCAAGGATTTAAAATAAAGAATTTTCAAAAACCAGTACGTCTACACTGAATCATTTCACACTAAAGTGCACTACACAAGTCACATGTCTGCAGGTGGCAGCTGCACACACACACAGGCCCGGTACTCTGGGGAAACGTGCTCACGTACACTTCACCTTTCCTGGAAAAGCATTTGTGCTTTTTTACCCCCCCTTTTGATCGACCTCACTTGGCACCGTGACTCATCAGATCAGTCCACATATCCCCTCCTCTCTCCATCTCTTTAATGCCGTACACGTGTTCTTTTGTCTCTCAGCATTCCTCACTATATATCTTCAAGCTTTTTCTTCCTGTACGCTTCATTGAGTTACAGTCTCTCCACATCGAGGACACATTACTTCACACATATGGCATCCGAATAGAACTACACTTGTTAGTCTGCACATGATAAATGACAGAAACTGTTTAACAGCTTAATAATTAAACTGAACCGCTGTTATGTTTTCTTCCGCTTCTTTCGATCAGTTCATTATGAACATTTGAAGAAATCTGAGCAGGAACTGGGCCAGTTTAACCGGTTGTCCTTTCATTGTGATTCGTCATTAGAGAATTAATCTGGCAAAGAAATATTTCATTGATAGGTATCGACAGATTTCTTTTTGGAAGTGGGAACGGTGTTGTGGGCCGGTGGACGGGGTTAGACGAGACATTTTACTTTAAAAACTTATTTAACTTATTAAAAATGATCCATTTAGCATCACATTTTCTGTCTGCTAGTGTTTTTAAGACGCTCATCGCTACTGCAGTTTCAAGGTGGAAATCCACAACCTACCAATGCTCAAATATGTTTGAAAAAAGATGTTACTCCTTTACTGAAAAGTCCAATTCTGAGTGATGTGACCAGAAGCTTCCACATCTCACATGAAAAAGCAGGTTCATGTGAAAACACTCTGTACATATTTCGTTCTGTGCAGAATGAATGCTCAAACATCACAGTCAAGCTGCGATAAGAAAACCACATATTCAATCAAGATAACAGGTGAGTTAAAAATAAAATGTCTTATGCTCATGAACGTATGTGGATCGAGGAGACAGCGCAGTATGTGGCAGTTCTCCTGCTTGGCTAAAAATACGAGGAGGTGCCAAATTAAATGTGTATTTTCACGCCCCATCATTCTTAATAATCTGTGTGTAGGAGACATCTGGTACATTACAAACAGTCCATGCATCTCCCACACAGTTCTTTCTATATTAATGTAAACATACTTAAATTAAAGGTTAGACTTGGCACTTTAATGTAGTATTTGTTATTTCATTTCAAGTTGAATGTGCTAAAGTTCAGTGCTTAAAGAACAAAAATGTGTGATTGTGGTATAAATACCCAGAGTGTGGACTGTAACGCACACACAGTGACATTTCTCTGGAGACAGTAATCCACAGAGAGACGGATAGATAGGCGCTGTCTGTCACCTCAGCTCAGCTCAGCACCGCCTCATAGAGAGTGGGCTGCTGGTGTGACAGGAATGTCACTCACATTGAAGCCAAGACCAGAATCCTCTCCGTCTTTGTGTCTGAGAAGGAGGAAGAACCGAGTAGGAAAATGAGGAGCAACTTATAGCTTTAAATTTGCTTGGCATCTCCGCCAACAATGCGTTTTGGAATTACTCTGTTGTTGCTATAATAAGGCAGAACTGAAGTAGTATCAAAGCTTAGGATCACAATTCATACTGTATATATGAAGGATCACCTGATCTGTCCCTTAGTTATGCTGCTCTAGGTTTAGACTACTGGGGGATTCACATGATGCACTGGGCTCCTCTCCTCTACTCTCTCTAAACTGTTATATATCACCATCACAGTCACTAATTCTGTGTTTGGATGTCTCTGGATCTGGAGCTCCACATCCCTAATCTGCAGCCGCTGGCCTCACCACCTGCTGTCCTGCCATCCCCACCCCAACCTCTCCTGCCATCCCCACCCCAACCTCTCCTGCTATCCCCTCCCCCCTCATCCCCACTCCCAACCCAACCGGTCGAGGCAGATGGCAGCCTTCCCTGAGCCTGGTTCTGTCGGAGGTTTTCTTTTTCCTCCTCCCTATCCTAGGATTTTTTTTTGGTTCCTTCCCACCGTCGCTGACTGATTGCTCATAGGGAATCCAAAAGCAACTTTGGATTGTTGGGTTTTCTGTTCTTCCTTACTATGTTAAGCGCTATGAGATGACATATGTTGTAAATATGAGCTATA
>OMNN01090647.1:0-15067 GCA_900302755.1 Chromis chromis | reverse complement strand
GACGTGCAATAGAGATGAAGATCAGCACACAAACAAAAGGTGCACAGTAACACACACACACACAAGGCTGGATTAAGTACATTGCATTGATTATGGATCACTTTGGTTTATGGTTTATGGTTGTGTTTGAGGCCACATATTCATTACAGCAGCCAGTCACCACTTAGATTAATTGTGCGCTCACACACACACGGCATCACAATGTGCCCAGAGGCCGAGCACTAACACACACACACACACACACACACACACACACACACACACACACACACACTGTTATCGCTCTGCCCCCTTTTAAGTGTTTCTTTTTAAGTCTTACATACACTCAGACGGCCACTTCCCACAGATATCATTATACCTCCCCTCCCCTCCAAGTTCACATGCTCAGACCGGAAGTCCCCGGCTGCTCTGGTGGGGGTTTTAACCCTTGAAGACATTTATGAAGCTGCACTTTCAGCTCCCACACTGTAAAAACACATCTGTGTGACTCGAAGCAGAGGAGATTCTAAGGGAAGCTGACATCGCTGGTGTGCTTGTTGTTGTAAGATCTGCAGATTCCTGATAAGCAGCCATGTGTGTGTGTGAGGCAGAAGGAGATAGAAGGGAGATGGAAAGCAGCAGGCGATGAGTGACACAATGCACGTCTAATCCCTACACCCCTGTCGACCTCTCGGTGACTCCCTCTCATAAGTGGTTTCATGCCTGCAGCTAGGCGGTCCAAACGCCACGAACTGACCTATTGCAAACACAGAGAGGGTGAATCTCTGCAGCACTGTGTGGTAACGGCAGCCAGAGGGGAAGGGCATCAAAGGAGACGTAAAGATAAAGGGACAGGGGGGAGAGAGAGGAAGGCAGGAAGCAGGTTCAAGCCCAGTATTTTTCCACTGTTTTCCCATCCTGTCTCTGTGCGTCTGTTTGTCTGTGTTAATCAGATGATCGTAGACCAAACTACCACACCAGTCACAAGGGTGTCATGAATTACCACCTCGAGATGGCTTCCAGGCAGCAGTTCAGCTTCCAGCTTCTTGTATTTGATTTTTGGCAAGGAAATTGTGGTTAATTGTGGATGTCATCTTATAAAGGGACATGTTTCCATATTGTGCACGGACATTTCCAAATAATCTGCCAGCACCAAATTTATCAGTTTATACTCGTCTAGGAAACTAATGTTGAGTTCTGCTAGGAAAGAATGCTTTTATGTTTAGTTTTCTGTGTTATAGTCCTGTGTTTGATTTGGGCTCAACCGTAGTTCTCTTGCATATCCTTCCTTGCTCAAGCAGTCGGTGTTTATTTGAAACTCAGGCCTGCGCATGCATACGATGTGGCAGTCTGAATGTGTAGCTACTGGCTCATGTGTGAGGCTTTATGAGCTGTGTTTGCCAGTAAAACCCCGTCTCTACATTCTTAGTTAAATATAATTACGGGAATTTTTGCAAAAGCATGTTTTTAGCTTTTTTTTTCCCACGAGGATTGGAAATCACACAGTAACTCATGATGCAGTACTATCATGTGATGACAACTCTATCATGATACAGTGATTTTCTGATAGCTGAAGATGAACAATACACCTAAAAAGGCAAAAAGCAGGAATCATGTATTTACTCACAGCAATGTGTGTCTGTATTGTGCTTATTACTTCAATTATAATAATGTTTCTGATTGTGTTTTCCCCACGTCTGCACTGTGAGTTTCATCGTCTTTACCGTAAGTTAGTTAACTTTAATTCACTGCGATGGAAAATATTTGGCACCAGTGAATTTGTAAAGTATCACAAGAGAAAGTGATAGGATATGCAAGTAAGGGTTTCAGCCTTGACCAATTGGTCCTTACAAGGGGGACAACCAGCTGTTGGATCTTTAACCGATTCGAAAACGTGCTGGGGTGCCTCGATAGGTTATGTCGCGTGACCCAAGTGCAGAGGCGTAGTGGCTCTCCCGGGTTCGATTCCGACCTTGGGCGTTTACCGCATGTCCACTAATATAATTCAAACCTCAGCTTAAGATAATGATATTTCATTAAATCACTTTATTCTACACGTCTCAATTAAAAAATTGCCAAAAATATACCGTTTGCATGAAGAAGAATCTGTAAAAAACTAAATATTCTGCATACCTCGGCACAACTTTGAGAGCCATTAGTGACTTAGCAGTGATTAACAGTCAGATAACAAAAATACAATGAATTTTTAGCTGAACTGCAGGCTGTGTTTACCCAGAGCAGATAAAATACAAGATACTTTTAAAATGTGAGTAGTAAAATATCTGTAGTAGCATTTTTTTCCAGAGTTGGTAACATCTGGGGGCACTTGGAAAAATGGTTGATTCCAGGTTTTTCCATTTTGTATAATAAGTAATTAAAGAAATTCAACTTTTGATTTTTCTTTTTTATGATTTATGGCATTATAACTCTGTTTTTTTTTTTTATCTGCTTCTAGCCATGGCTGTGCTATTTCCATCGTGGTGCAGGACTTTATATTGCAGTAATGTGACAGGAGCAAAAAACTCACAGAAACTGCTTGAGGATTAGAGGGTTAATCAGACCTTGAAAAAAAACATATCATTGACTAATCCTAAGTAACTGCTCTGATGTTCACAGTGCAGAGCTGTAAAACTGGTGTGTGGACAGTATGTTCTCTCACCCGTGAGAACCAAAACACGCTGTAAGAGTCAAACCATTTCAACAATGCCTGAGCTCACTTTGCCTGCAGAGCGGTTGCTCATGTGCAACTTCTCATTGTCAGCATTCACACATATTTTGTACCTGTGTGACTGTGCCAAGTCGACTGGAATGGGGTAATAGTTTTAATGGAGTACACACATAAACACGCAGAGTCTCTAATGCGTACACACACTTGCAATATAAAAACTCAGCAAAACGCTTCCCTGCTTGGACTGACCTCAATACAGAGTGGATGAAATCGCAAAGGAAAGGCACAAAGCGTTGGTGTAGCAGTTGTAGCGTGCGGATCTCATCGGCTGTATTTCCCTTGTCTGTGCAGCAGGCAAAGCTCATAAAAGAAGCAGTAAAGGGTGTATTCTGCTCTGTTGGATGCATAAAGTATCAGTTTGCCACACGAGTCTAAACAAACACACACGAGGAAATTAGAGAGAATGTCATTGTGTTTTGCCACGCGGCCTACTTTTTCTTCCCTTTCCTCCTTCCTCCATCCTGTCTGCTCCAGCCATCACTTCCCTCTGTTTCCTACTTCCTTTTACCCTCCTCTCTCTCTGTCTCTTTGTCAAACCCAGCCAAAACATTGTTTTTGTCTTGTGTAGCAGAACGGGCTGTTGTCCATCCTGAAGTCCGGTTATTTTTATCCTGGTTTGTTATTGAGGCAGTAGAAAAGCAAAAGCGGCTGTTAATCATTCAGATTTTGTCAAGCCTTTCTGCAAGTCTTTACATTTTTAAATTCTCTTGTTGGCCCCTCACATAGCTGACACACTTTCTCACACACAGTTTACACAGATCCTATCAAATACATCAGTTATGGAGTGTGTAGTCACTGGAAGGCATGCTGTGTAATCCTTGTAGGTGGCCTCTGCGACCTACTTTCGCATCTACACTCGAACACGGAGCTTTTCACATCTCTAAAGTGTTGGCTTAGATCCACTTTTAATATACCTGTACTGTCATTTCATGTCTAAATGCATCAGTGCAACAGTTCTGCTGGCATTGGACTTGCAGCTGTAGAGAACTCCTTCTTCATACTTAAGCTCTCCTGTATTTGCAGTCTCAGCTCTTTATATACACAAGTTGCAAGTTTAAATCAGGTTGAAGGTCAGTTAGGGTGAAATCAAGTCGGGCAAAGATAAAAACTGACTTTGCTTCTCCATCCTCATTACTTCCCTTTCCAGAGATATTTCCAGTAGCCACGATGGGCCTTTTTGTTGTAACGCGAGGACACTGACCCACTTGTGTGTAGCTTATGTTTTTTTCCGGAGAGGGAGCTGTATCTGGCATTTCATCTGTCCAAAGCCTGCAGCCGCTGCACAGCCCCCCTGTGAGAGGAATAGTACTATGGCCTACACGCACATATTCACACACCGCGCTCTCATACTGTCACTTCTCATTCGACTCTGTTCTGCAGGAAGCCTCCAGACGAACGCTGTGTCTGGCTGTTGCTCTCTCTCTCTCTCCGTGTGCGAATCACATTTGCAAGCTTGTCAGGATGCGTGTAATTAAATTCAAAGACTACAATAATACGATAGAGCAATATGCCAGTTTACTGTATCTGATTGTTTTTCAGGTGATTTGTACTCGGTAGAGGCTGCTGTGTAAATGCAGGAAAACAAAAAAACAATGTTTTTGCAAACAAAAACCCCACCTGTTTTTACTGTACGTTTCCTACTAAAACTACTACAATTACTGTCTCAACTAAGTTTTTTTGCCTCCAATCCCATCCAAGTCATTTAATGTCCAATCCAGTACCATTTTCTAGATAACTTAATAGCTCTGCAGTGCATGAACCTTATTGTAAAGCTCAGGTCTGAAATGTAGCGTAGAGAGGAGTGTACCAGGGCTCCACAAGCTCCAAAAGACGGTGAAAACCTGCATTCCCTACATGCATGTCAGAAAATACATTGTACATTAACTATAGTACTTGGTTGTTCCACCAGATGGAGCCTCTTACTGTTTAATCGTGTAGCGACATGAGCAGATGGGCATTTGGACTACAGGCAGCTCCATGTTGGCAAGCGGAGAGCATTGTGGGGGTTTAGCTAACAGCGGGCACCATGACAAACACTACTGTGCCGCTCAATGACCTCCAGCCAGAACACGTGTGTTTAAAAATGGCTGTGATCGACTAGAACAGTGTTTATATATCCCAGTGGCTTGTAACAGAGTGCCTGTTGACTGAATTACCAGCCGAGGATGAACATTCACTGTACTTAATTTGTATTATCAATTCATCAGTTATTGATTGATAATGCTGCCGATTATTGAATTGAAAAAGTATTTAAGATTTGCATCCTTAGTGTCCTGCCACAAATTGTTCTCTCTCTTTACAATATCTGTGTGACAGCAGACTTAAACAAAGGATCAGGCTTAGGTTTGTGCTGATACCAATCAATTAAGAAATGTCTTAATCAGCCCTAATCAAGACATGCCTACCTACTACAGAAAAGAGAAACCAGTAGAATGGAACAGTAGCCGTGAGTTTCGGAAATAGAGTATGGTAACATTTCCTCATTATTTAATAGTGTAACTGTAGTACGATCAGTTTCCTAAAGAAAGTATTTGTTGCGGCATGTTAGTTATGTTGCATGGCTATGGCTCAGATCAAATCATGGCAAGCACCTTACATGGCAACTCTGTCGCCATTGGTGTGTAAATGTGTATCTGAATGGGAGCTACATATTTATACATGCATTTACCATGTAAGTGTAATTTGTAGGAGACAGGGTTGGACATCACTAGCTGTATGTGAATCATTGATATGGCCCTCATGGGTGTTGTATCTCAGCCCTACTAACACCTATGATAGCTACTGGGCCGACATATTAAAGGTTATACTCCCTTGTGGACGCACATATTATTATATTACCCTCTGTTCCAGTTGAAGGACATGTTCCATATATGCCTCGTAGATCGGCTTCTATGTTTTAAGGCTATGTTGGCGCACTTGTGTTGTAGTAGTGAAAAACTGGAGGATGGACAACTGCTTCATGTACAATCTCTGATGTTGAGATTAAAGTCACTTGGACTCTCGTGGACCTTCACATACTTGTAGAAACTATAACATTACACTTTTTTTTAAACTATAAGTTCACACCCACCTGTATCAAAAGCTACCTTAAACACCCAGACGTCGCTCCAGATGTGTTTCTCAATGTCCTGAAAAGAGGTCAGGCTAAAGCAGACGTTCCTTCCTTTACCTCCACCTCCTCGCTGCTCTGCTTTGTTTACAAACCTGCAGCGAATGCCAATATCTCGTAGGCACCTTCATTTTATTCCCGACCACATCTGCAGCCAACAGTAAACCCCCTCCAGACTCCAGACTAGTTCAGCAAGTCAGTCTGGAGGATTGTTTTGGAAATCCTCCCTCGTGATTCCCTGCTTTCTTTGTGTCTCCTCTCTGAAGCTTGTCTTCCGGCCTTTTTCAACATCTCTCCCTCCCTTCCCTCTCTCTCTCTCTCTCTCTCTCCCTCGTCTCTCGGCTCTCCCCCTCCTCACTCTTTCAGTCTGCTCCACTCAGCTGCTCAGCCTCCTCGATGTGCTCCTTAACCTCTTACCTTCCTTCCTCCTGGCGTTCCCTTCCCCCTTTCACAGATTTAAAAGTGTCTGTTAAATCATTTTCAACTAAGCTGCATTAAGCTGCTATAATTTATGCTTTTCAGTACTTTACACTTTACATTGACATCACGAGCGTCGACACACCGATCCATATAATCACTAGAGCACAAAAACTGCTCTTAACTACCTATTAGCTTCCTTTGTCTTTCATCCTGCTCTTACTTTCTGTGCTGCATGTCGTCGCACATGGAGCCCACATGTTGTGCACATCAGCCTTTGTGTGAAATCGCACACACAGCTTCAATATGTCTGCCGTTGTGTGTCTTTCTACCAATTTCTGGAGAATTAGATTTTGTGTTGGAGTGAGAAAGTGTGTTTCTGCTGCTTCTGCATCTGCTGTGCATGTGTTGCACATTGCTGTCTGCTCACAGTGTGTCCGTGTGTGTGAGTAAGTGTGTTGCTTTGCTGACAGTAAGTCTGTCTGTCACCTCCAGTCTCTATCTCGCACACACAGGCTGTCGAGCTTCGATATTAAATCCTAATACTCTGCTTTTTCCACACACACACATCATCATCTCAGACTTATTAAAGCCCATTTTATAATTCTTTAATCCATATGTGTGTGTGTGTGTGTGTGTGTGTGTGTGTGTGTGTGTGTGTGTGTGTGTAAGGTGTGCAAAAAAACTACAGTTCGGTTAACATGACATACAAATGTGCTCACGCAGCATGTTGCGCCTGTCTGTCTCCACATTTGTGAGTCTACACGACTTGTGCCAGTGTGTGTTGGGGTGTGTGTGTTTGTGCGATGGGATAGGGGGCAGTCGGGCAGGTGCAGAGACAGCTGGTGTGGGCAACTCGAACCGAGGGGGAGGTCGAGAGCGAGGGAGAGATTCCTGGAGAACGGCATGAATATAGGGGTAGCAATTGAGCTGCAGAAGAGGGGGAAACGAGTGCTTGTACGAGTGTGTGTGTTCTTGTCGCCAGTGGTGAAGCACTTTGATAGAACACACTGAGCCAGTGTGTTTGAGTGAGACAGATGGAGAAGCAGAGGAAGACAGGAAGACCATTTAAACACTTTTTATAGAGTGGCAGATTAACCAGGAAAAGGGATTGATTGGATAAGGAGGAGGAGAAGAAGTGGCAGGAAAGAGACAAAGAGTTTTCTGCTTGACTTATTTAATTCTTAAAGTTGATAATCAAAGTGTGTGTTGCCATTTACTGTGAATTCCAGGTCAAGTTTGAATAGATAAATTTTGCATGCGTCGTCTGTGGTGTTTCACAGGAGCAAATTTCACCCTTTTTGAGATTTACCACGGCCTGTTTTCACTTGAAGCAACAGTGTGAGAGTCAGCAGTTAGCAGCCAAGTTTTCAACAAAGCCCTTGTCTGTAGGAAACACTCAACAACAAATTAATAAAGTGTTATTCTAAAATAAATCTTTGCAGTCTTGTGCAGTAGATTTCATGCTCATCTCCAATACAAACCATTAGAGGCGGTGCTGTTTTAACAGTAGTAAATCAAAGCAGGTTTGAATCTGAATCCAATGTAGAGGGTGTATTGAACAATTAATATATTTCGCAATTTGAAACAATGCAATTAGCAAATCGCAGTTCAGGAGACACGAGGTGAGTCAAACTGTCGGGGGTTTTCAGGGTTCACCTGCCCATCGACCAGTGTGTTCTCTGTGTTTCAGGCGTGCATGCTGTGGTTCGGCTGCCTCTTTGTTTGACAGCAACACCTTGTAGATTTTGCAGCGCATCTGACCCGGAGTTTAAACTGATTTCACAAAATCATGCGGCCGTCTTTGTGTGACAGTCAGGCTTTAGGATGGTATCCATTGGGGTAATATTCTATCATGTGACTTTAAAAAGTTATGTCACAAATCAAATCACAGTTATTTCCCCCAAATGGTTCATTCCTTGTACACAAATACACTCTTGCAGTGAGTTGGATGAGATGTCTCATGTCTGTACTGTAAGTTATGACGATGGTTAGCTTTGCTTAGCATAGACACTGGATTGAAACGGCTAGCCTGTCTCGGCTCGAAGAAAATAATGCAATGCTACTGGAATCTCATCTCTAAAAACACACAAATAGGCATCATCACCACATCTGCAAAAAGCCAATATAGACTAGAACACAATATTAAACACCTGCACATAAAGAGGCTAAAATGCAGACAGGTGGCCAACATACCCAAATGAAACTGGAGGACGATGTAGGCCACAAAGAGCACCGAGAGACACACAAATGAATGTAGTTATCTGGCATGTTAAGCAGTGCAGGATGCTGCAGGTTTATGTGGAAATGTAAAATGTGGCTGCAAGTGGTTTGTGCTGTCTCCTGCCTAACACTAGCAATCTGCCCACCTCACTTTGTGAAACAGTGCTAAATCCATGCAGTACATAGTAAAGTATAGTTAGACATTCAGGTAGACCATCCAGTCATCTTAGTGGACTGAAGGTAATGATTGAACAGCTTTTTACAGGCACAGGAAACAGATTTATTGTCTTTTTATTATCACAACACTTCATTTATCAGTTGGAATGTAAAGAGACTTTCCACAAACAGAACAAAACATGCTTCTGGGATACTTTTCCTACTGCAGCTCTGTGTCACTGTGTGAAAAAGAAGCACATGGACCACGACTTTATCATTAGTAAACTTTGGACCACAGCAGCCTCTTGCTACCAGTCCTTGTGTTAATCTAATCTAAGTGGCTGCTGGACAGACATGAGAGAAGTATCGATCTCCTTCAGACTATTCCTTTAATCATGTTGTTTGCCAACTTTAGATATTGATTTGTCTGTGTAATAATAATCTGCGCATAATAACCTACAGGTAGTTTAAATTTAAGATTGTCTGTCTTGAAAATGTATTCGCGCATATTAATATATAAGTTTATTCATAAATACTGGCCATTTGCTTGTAGTCCTTTTCTGTTTTCACTGTCACCAGATAATGACTCATGGCTCTGTAAGACCTTTGTCAAAACACTGTCATCTCACCACTGCTTCATGCAGGACAAACTGCATTTAGACGACTGTATTTCCTTCGTCTGTACTCCAACTTTAAAAATAAATGGGCTCTCAGTTCTCAAACACTGTCCACATGTCTGCATCTCTTTGTCTCCACTCTCTTTTCTCGGTCTTGTACAACATGTGGGCTGGTGGGAGAGCGTCGCCCTCTAGTGTCCACAGCCGGACGCTCATCAGTAGCTGCACTACGTCATACAAAGACCGAAACGCTCGCTGGTCTATTTGCAGACAACCACATAACATAAACACAGGCTCTAAGAATAGAAAGGATGATGAGGATTTCTTTCCATGTGTTCACGAAAAGAGCTTCACCAATATGTGTGTGTGTGTGTGTGTGTGTGTGTGTGAGCTGACATTAGTGCTGTAAGTAGGTATATTTGAAGTTCTGACTGTACTCTCTTTTGTTTTGTTATAGGAGGAAGCCATCCCAGAGCTGGAGATAGATGTGGACGAACTGCTGGATATGCCCAGTGACGTTGAACGGGCAGCCAGGGTCAAGGTAGGTCACAAACATTTGCTTGTGTCAAAGCATTCGAAGCCACACACAGGCTTTTTGACTGATAGAGAACCAGTTCAGATCTTGTCTGTGTCACAACCCGACTCACAGCTGGAGAAAAGACACTGAACATGAGTTGTAACTAAAAGTAAGTGTATTTTATAGAACGTGTAAGTGATTAGGAGAGTGACTGGCTAACTGCTGTATATAGACCAGATGAGCGGAATCCAGTGAATCCAAGTTTGAAAATGAAATTCTGGGCATTTAGACCACAAATAAGTTGGTTCACAACCTAAAATATTGGTTCCCAGCAAGAACCAGATGCCAGGAATCATGTTGATATCGGCATCGTACGAAACAAGTGAAGACAAACGAGCAGAATGGAGACATAGCCTGTCCAGAGGTCTTTACTAAGAAGTGAGATTAGTGAGTTTGCGTTAGAGTTTGTAAGAAGCGTCTCCTGATGGTTCTCTATGGGTGATACAGATTCTCAGCTGAGGTATTATGTTATATCTGCAGAGCTGTTGAGCTGTACGTTAAACAAACTGGCAACTGAAAACATCACGTTGGTACAGGAACATACAAGCATTCAGTTAGTGATGCAGAAAATGCATAGATGTGTTTTTATGCTTGTTCCTGATTTGCTGATGTATCCATTTTACACTGCTGGTACTGTAGCTAATAGGACACAGATTAGAAAATGGATTATTCTGCTGGTATGTATTCCTAAGAATGTTTATTTATTTGACTTTGATTTGGCCAAAAAGTGATATCCTCCATTATGGGACAGTGTCACATTCACTGATCATGCTTAATTGATTGAAGTTGAACAGCTCTAATGTGCAGCTGTCATGTGAGTAATAAGCAACACGTGATTGACACGTTTCTACCAGCATTTGCATTTTACCATCATACATTGTCATATTCCTCATAGCTCTCTATTATTACATCCTGTTCCTCTTTCCTGCAGAAGAACAGTCGCTTGTTAACATGTTAAACACCCCCTTTTATGCGAGTCTAAAGTAGAAAACCTGTTTAACAAAGAAAATGACAACCGCCGTCGAGACACTCCCTATCTCTGACTGGGGATTTAGGATTTGTCGAGCCGGCTAATACAAAGAAAGTCTGGCTATGTGAGCAAACTGGATGTAGAACCTGCTAAAGACCTGCTAGATTTGGGTGTGGAAATGGTTCTGTGGTCAAACTTTGTTGGTTCTGTGGGGCAAAAAAGGGGAACGATTTGATTCTTTGTTGGTCAAAGATCCCAATACAAAAACGTGCCTGCTAGCATGAACACAAAGCATCATTTCATCTTGTGTTTTATTGTCTTACAGGACCTACTGGTTGACTGTTTTAAACCTACTGAGGTAAAACTACATCCTTCTTCCTCCCTCTTTCATCCCCTTTTGCTCGAATCTCCAAATCCACATTTCTAACCTGTATATTTTTAATTCTAAGTATCCTCATGTGTTCCCGTCTCTCTGTAGGATTTCATCTCAGAGCTGCTCGACAAGATCCGGGGGATGCAGAAGCTCTCCACGCCTCAGAAGAAATGATGGCATCCCTCCTCTTCCTCCTCACCCGCCTCCTCCTCCTCACGCGACATACCCCCACCCCACCTCGGCCCTCACCTCTCGTCTTCCTGCCGCTCTTTTATTTTAATGCCAGTTTTCTTCCGTTGAAGATCATGAAATGTAACAACGGAACCTTGTTTCTGCTTCTCGTTAGCCACCTGGATTGAACCCCAGATGTCCCTTCTCTTTTTCTTTTTTGCTGTCAGTGGCCCTTGTTTGTTTGTTTATTTGTTGGACTTCCTTCATTTAAAAAAAACTGTCAGAAGAAAAAAAAAAGAAGAAGAATTTGAATAGGCGATTATGGGCTTTAATCCAGGCTTCGTCCTTCTCTTTTTCTACTCCTGCCTCTGCTCCGGCCAACGTTTGGCTCTGCTCCTCTTCCTCACTCGGCTCCTCTTCCTCCCTCCCCTACACCCTGTCCAATCTGTCTGAGGAGGAAGAGGAGCTGAGATGAGTCCCATAATTACCGAGAGCAGAGTGGGAAGAAGAACAAGAGAAAGAGGCGACAGCAGGCAAAAAAAAAAACGAGAAAAAGAGAAGCAGCCAATCAGCTTAATCATTGCTTATGTCTCCACCAATGAGAATCCTTATGTTGTTATTTTTAAACTTCCAATTCTTTTGCTGTTTCCTGGTTCAGTTTGAGGGCACGGGGTTATTCACTTCGCTTTAGTTTTTTTTAAATAATAGGGGGTCAGTACAGTCTTTTTGCTAATTCTCTCCCCCGTAATCAGAGGCATTGCTGCAGTGGTGCATTCAAAGACTGTCTCTTTTTTATTTTTTTTTTATTTTTTGTGTGTATGTCTGTTGAGAAAATCTGCACTATGTCATTTTGGGAAGAAAATCCGAACCTCTGACCACAAAGAATAATGTATGGTTTATCTTTAGTACAGAAAAGAGGAAAATTTGATGCCTGGAAACGGGGGGGAAAAAAGTCACTGGTTGGCTGTAGTGGTCGTATGGCCGGACCAATTTTAGACTCTTTTTGAAACTTGACCAGATGTAGGTTCTCTTGGATGACTAGAGTTCAAATTTGAGAAAAAAAAAGGTGTTTTTCTTTCCTCAAATGCGTAGTACAGTCAGGAGAGAGCTCCTCGGAAGCCACTGCTGTCCAGCCTGCACATACGTTCTGTATGTCTGTGTTGCTAAAATGCTACGTGTGTGTATGTTGCTACATAATGTACAGCAACATCTGTTATAGGAGTGTGTTTTTTGGGCCTGTATATTCTGCTGTTCTGTGCGACAGATAGGATTTTTTTAGTATAGGGACTGGTTCCTGTTTTCTTTTTTTCATTTCGTCTCTCACACACACACACACACAGACACACTGACAGTCCGATAGGGGGACCCAGAACAAAACAAAGCTGCCTTTTTTTAATCAAACCCACACATCTCGTCGCTTTTCTAAGAAATTATTTCGACCGCCACATTCTTTGTGTTTCTAGAGCTGCCTGTCATGTCACCCAAAAAGGACGTCTGAGCAGGAGGGGAGGCCATTGTTTCAGATTGGAGCTGCCTAAATGCTTCTTTTCCCTCCTTCTCGGAGGGCCACCCTCGAGGCGGAGGAAACGCATTAACAAACACAGCTGCCTCCGACACACAGATGCACAACCACACCAGGCGACACGCAGGGAGAAAGAGAGAGTGAGACAGGTCTATAGTTGTCACAAGATCTGTGGGTTTCTTTTTTTTCCCTCCCTCCACTGCTGCCGCCAATCATCTCCAAGAATAAGCCATCTGTTTCTGATCCTGGGCCAATCAGATCAGAGACCGGAGCCCATTGGTCGACGAGAGGAGCAGCGATTCCTGTGACCAATTGCTGACACCTGCAGTGACAGCAGACCTACACTGTCTTTTCTCTCCCTCACACATGCATTCACACACTCTGGCCCATTTTCATCTTGCTGCTCTGTCGTTTCCCCCCATTTTCCCTCTTTCTCTTTCCTCCTCCCATCCATTTCCATCCTTCTATCCACCCTCCTCTCTCTCTCTCTTCTCTCTCTCTCTCTCTCCTTTTTTATTTTTTATTATTAAACAGATGTTGCCTTAGGTATTATTTATGTTACACAAACCAAATAAACAGGAGACATTCATTTTTTTTTAAACTGCTAAAAAAATGTGTATTACTGAGCAGCGTGTGGAGAATCGCTCAAACAAAATGAGATTCTTTTTTTTCTTTTTTTAGAAGTGAGTGTTTAATACTTAGGCCTTGATACAGTGATTTTGTTTAGATAAACAATGTTCTTTACATTTACCATTTGAATACTTGGTCTGTTTTTATTGTGATCATGACACTTCTTGATGCCAGGCCTTGGATTAACATGTAGTTGAAACGAGAAAAATCCATTCAGATACGCGTTCTTTGGTGCGATTGCTTTTGCCTTTCCCGGTGGTGTTTCCAAATCTGCATTTTGTTTTGTTTTGTTTCATTTTTTTTGGAGATATTCTGATTGGTCGAATCGCACCAGGCAAAGCTCAATCAGTAGCTGAATTTGAGTGGATTTTCATTTCTAAATCCAGGTTTTGGATTATACCTTCTTAGACTGTTATTGAGAAGTCTGTTTTTTTACTGTTGGGGAAAATTGCAAAAAGTTAAAAAAAAAAGAAAGAAAAAAAAGTATATATACTGATTATTATCATTGAGGCTAAATACAAGAGCTAAACCATGCAGACTGGTGGAGTGGGAGTGTTTTTCTTTTGGACAATGATTAGATCAAACCAACCAACAAATGTAGCAATATCAACAACAGGTCTTGTTTTTGCCCAATTTTGTTACACTTTTATGCAACTTTAATAAAAACATGTAAAATGGACTCTTTAATCTGTCTTCATTGGTTGTGTTTATCATTTATCTGCTTCAAAAGAGAAAATATGTTTAGTTGAATCAAAAAAAGTCATATGCTTTTCAATTTTGACACAACATGATCAATAACCTTCACAATGACTTGGTTGCATTTAGTGCAGGTCGAGTCCATAATCAGCATTTGAGGAGCCTTAAACTGTCATAGATAAATTAGATGCTGCCATTATTAATGTTATTAATACCACACAGGCTTTTTCTGCCAACACATGTCAAAATGTCTGCTGTGAAAAAGCCCTTTTGTCCACATGGTATGAATTTCTCCATTATCAGCCTGGCTATTCAGGTATTCTGTGTTACTTTGGTGCCACCTTGTGGTTAATCACAGTATGACAACTATATTTTACACTGTAGTAAGAGGGGAGAGTGAGTTATATTGTATACTGTGCAAGGTGGTGCTTTTCATCAACATCTGTTCCTGATTTTAATTGCAGGATCACACAATAGACCCTCGAATCACAGTGTCTTACAAATACAATTTTAACCTTTTTTTTGTGTACAGTTAGTGCAAAAACTGTTAGTACACGGTTATCAGAGTAGGAACAATAATTGAAAATACAATAAAAAAAGAACAAATGGCTTAAATAGTACTATGTGTCCATACTACACTACACTATATCTGTACTGTGATTTAATTACTATTCCACATAGTACACTATAATGATTTAAAAAAAAAAAACATTTTCTATATGTCACAGATGCTTTGAACTGCATTATCAAGCCAGCTCTCTTTAAATAATAACTAAACTATAAAAAATAATCTTACAAACCTAGCATTTTTTTTAATTATATGAGCAAAAAAATCTTTTTTTAAAATGTGGTTTATACCAAGAGCTTTCATAGTTATATTCTTCTGTTGATTGTGTAAC